>APFE031608830.1:0-51734 GCA_000404065.3 Pinus taeda
TAAACTCCTCTAGAATACTATAAATACAGACATTGGGCCAAAGGAGGAGAGGTTAAAAGCTGAACATTCTAAAGGGTAAATGCTGCTGGAATTAGGACTTCCATTTGTTGACTTGTGAGGAGAGATCACTATCCTTCCTTGTTGCCATAGTGGGAGTGGGTGAGCTTGTCAAATTAGAGGAAATCTCTTGCTGGACCCTGGGAGGAGCTTGCACAACACCAAGGCTCAGGTTGTAATGGTTCCTTTTTTGTTTCCTTAATACAAATAAGTCCATTCTTCTCAATGATTTGTTGTTAATAAATTATTTCATATACTCCTTGGTCTATATGATGAATATGCTTTGTTTTATGAAATATTCAGGTGTTATGTAATCGTTTGACTGTTAGTGTATGCAGGTCTTAAAGTGAAGGAGGAGCTCATCTAGATCAGCAAGGCTAGACTGCTACAACAAGCGTTGGATTTGAGGTAGGATCGAACAACACTTGGTTTCTCATAGAATAATGTATGTTTAGAGAAGGATTGCTCTTGTTTGTCTTGTTTTTCACTAGAGAGTCTTAGACTCCTAGGGAGGTTAGGTTTGTCCGCAAAAATAACTCTTTCCACATGACAGGGCGTGATTATCTTCTTTATTGAAACGTATCACCAAATTGGACCCCAGTTCGTAATGTAAATTTTCCTTCTAAAATATTGTAATTTTGTAGTAAATCTGGGTCATTCATTAGGCGGACATCTGATGGTAGAAGTATGTTTAATTTAGGATTTTTTTTCCCTAGAAGGAAACCCCTCACTATATATGAGGGAATTGTATTACAGCTATGTAGATCTGTATTATGAGCGAGAAAGAGAGAGGAGATTGTGTCAGAGAGGAGAGGGAATTACAATAGATTTGTTGTTGGTTGTATCTCTTCATTTTGCTAGATAATATAAAAGGGAGGACTGGCTATTTCTCTGTGGATGTAGCCCAAATTGGGTGAACCATGTATATCTGTGTCTCTTGTTTTATGTGTTTTCTGTGTTTATATTTCTGCAATATTTTATGTGTTCTATTGCTTTGTAATATATAATTTTATAATAGGAAGTATATACTCACATGACTCTACATGCCACTAATTGCTAAAATATTCTACTCTTAACTATTCTCACCCAACCACCACTGGAATATCCACCACCGTAGATGGTGATACAAATCCAAAAATACTGTTTTTCTGGCTACAAATAGCAAGGAGCCACCACTCTAATCAAATTCTCGGAGCTACACTTTCATTCATTTCCATATTGGACTCCAAGGAGAACTTCACAACTCAACAACACTAAATTAGTCTTCAAATATAAAATCAATCAATACAAACACTACATAAAATAATTTGATAAATGCATCAACAAAAACCCTCTTTGTAGGGGTAAATATGCTCACAAACAAATGCCACACAAAAAAATTAAATTGGAGAATACACAAGCTGGTACCAATCACCAAAAGGATATGCAAATAATCCTTACTTCACATCCTCGCTCTTTGCACAAAATGCTAGCTGAAATATGCCTCTTCTACCTTCTCTAATACGTACAAACTGCTTCAGAATTTATGCATCATAACCCTCACAATAGGCATACACTTCACCTCTCTCACACTCACTCAACACATAACACAACCAACCAACTAGCATTGAGCTCTCCAATATATAGATGATCTGAAGTGATTAACTCAATAATTACCAAAAACCACTAAGCTCAACAAATATTTTTTCATACATTTCGACATTTTGAATAAAATCTTTATCCTTGACTTAATATGCCACTAAATTCACTTAATAAGGGATACTTTTCACTTTAACCATGTTCTAGAATTTAGTTAACCTTTTCCAACCTTCTCATGAAAATTAGCAAACAATGCAATCAAAAAAACCAATAAAACTCCTGAGATGCATGAGGAATGCAGAAAATTTCTAGTTTAGGCCTTATTCGCACCCAGAACACTAGCAGATATTGGCTGAAAGGCTTACAACCACACACATGACACTATAATATCTTGGATAAAATCTTTTAGCCACATTAATGACAGTCTCTCCCAACAACTGGGGAAAAGCATAGGAGAAATCAGCAAATCTTCAACTCATAACTTCTCCCAACTACTTGCACGCCTTCTCCAACATCTATACACACCTCCAAACCTCAATAACATGCTTAGAAACTGGTAACAGAAGCCAAAAAAAGTTTCACCGTCATTAACCTACCCAACTATCTCCAACACCTGTACCAACATCATCCAGTTGTAGTAGCATCATCAAACTACCCAATTGCCTCCAGCACATCTCTACTCCACCTTTAGTTTCTGTATTATCTAATTATATCCTGCACTAGTTCACAACCATGTTGACATCAATGCCAACCAACATGACCAACAAGTGGATCACATGATTGCAATAAACCAATGAAATCAATAGCTCTGCAAAATTCCAACAACACTAAAATGCCAACAAGCTCCCCCTTTGGCATTGATGTCAACCTAAACCTAATATCTAACTTCTGAGGTTGATCTGTATACACTCTCCACAACTCAGACACTTATCTAACTGATTTCCATACATGCAAAAATATCTCCCCCTTTGACATCAACGACAAAGGGAAATATCGATACTGAAGAAAAATGGCAATAATGTGTCAGATGAGAGAAGTAATCCACTCGTCATGCTCATCACCATGTCGATATAAACAAAAAATGTCTCCCTTACAAGATATGCATGTAAAACAAGTAACTCAATCGCCAACATGTCTCTTGCCAATCCCATGCAATCTTTGATACTGAACATGCTCCCCCTAAGCATGTAATGGACCTACAAACACACTCTCTTTGTTGTTGTAGAAATACTTTTTCTTCTCTATAATAAGCCTCCTTTTGAAGTGCAAGAGACCACTCCTCATGTACCATGAATCCAACTAACTTTGAAGAATGATATACAATAAAGTACCATGCATATACAAGGCTTCCTATTGAAAATACATGGCCATGACAAGTACATAGGACTGACATAACTCCACTAAAAACATACCTATCACCAACCAATGACTATATGGACCAATTTTACATCATTTACCAAATGCAATGGGGATACATCAATGATATACAAAATAGGATATGACTTGGACACCTATTAGCCCATACATAGCTAACTGACAATATGTTCTAGACACCATGGGTCTCTCCATGAGAAATACACCAACAAGATAATTAAGATACATGGTTGTTACATCTACATATAAGAGTTCTCTCCTCTATGCATGCCCAATACAATTATATACCATAAGTACTTGGAATCAATGAGAATTACTGTATGCTCCATACAACAACAATAATGAAAATATAATGCATGGCATGTGCATCACTTACAAGGTATCCATGAATAATGATATAAGATCTATGTAAAAACAAAAATAGGATACTATACATAGCATATGCTAGTGCATGGCCACTCTCAACACCTTGCCCATAAAAAAATATCTCAACAACATATAGATGTGACACTAATGAAATTCTTTTGCAACACTTGTAGCAAGTCACAATGAAACCAATAACAACCACCATGCTCCATATACACTATCTAACACAAACATATAACATTAGAAAGATGAGTAACATGACATACAACCAACAACATATACATCCTCATCATCATGAAGCATTAAATCATCAATGAGGCTCAACAACAAGAAACATACGACAATAGTACCAAGTCTAACTTTAGGAAATAAATTAGTAAGAAATAAATATATCATTGGTATAAATGAGACAAAATAGAGAAAATATATCTAATATCATCAAAGTGTGGCTAATATGAAACATATCCAAGAGTCGATAATAGAGAACTAATCAACAACAACATAACATTTGGTAGTATAACACCATCAACAACACAAAAACTCATCATCAATTTGACCTCATTTCATCAAGGGTCACAATATTGTTTCTAGTTAAAACATTTTATATTTTGGTAAATGTACCTTTATTCACTTTCTCTTTTGGTTCTTGCATAGATGTTGATTTTTTTGATGATTCTCCTTTTTCACACTACTACTAGCTGCTCCAGTGTTTTCAGATTTACTTGTAGTCACTTGAGCTCTAGATCTAAACCTCTCTAGTTCCTCTCTTGTAAAATTTTCTTCAGATTTAAGTCTTTGAAACATATCCTCCATCTCCTTTTACTACTTCCTCATTCCTTGTTCAATTTTCCTTCCTTCTTCCAACTGAGTTTTGAAATCTAAAATTTCTCGCCTATAAGCACACTCTTTTTCATCAAATATTTGCAATAACATTCACTAATTTTTATTCTCACCCTTGAGCATTTTAATATTTGCTTATAAGATTGATATTCAAACCTTACCAATGCTTCATCTTTGTGGTTGATCTCTTCTTGTTGTTCCTCTAGATTAATGCTTGAACAATAATTTTTATGACTAGTGATTACATATTCATCTTGTGAGTGAGTGGTGCTTCCATCTTCTTCTTGTGAGGTGACTTGATTTGACATTGCAATAAGTGTGGAACCCTTTGAATTTTCCTTCTCATCAACATGTGAGTGGCAGGGTCCTTCATCCTTCTTTGAAATCAACAAATTTCCTTCACAATACAAATTTTGTAACCTATCCAACATCTCTTTTATAGTTTCACAGTGTATGACATATAGATTATCATATCTTAAAAGTCCATGCAAGTTAGTCTCTTTATCCATATCATTAAATGCATATTTTATTCCATAATATATTGATATAAAAATATTTTCATGAAGAGACAATAAATATAAATCCAATTTCAACTTCCATGTTGCAAATTTACCTCCATGAAGAATTGGAACTCTTTGCTAATCCATTTTGAATTTTTTGTTTTGCAAAATTTCTACCAATGCTCCCCATATCTACTCTCCAATGATCAAGATGCGTGCAATTGAGATCCCCACCTTTATGCCAATTTTTAGAAACGTAGAGCACTACTGAGAGGGGGGAGGGTGAATCAATAGTGAAGGAACTTATAGCTTTTTCTCCAATTAATCAAACCTTTAAACATTCACAAAACTGAAACACATAAGGAGAGAACAGATCATCAACCATAAGAAAGAAACCATAAAAATATTCAACACAAATATTTCTGGTGGAAAACATGCCCCTAGGACAAAAAACCACCCTTGTTGTTGTTCTGCTAGTTCTAGTTCTCTTCTTATTCAAATAAAATCATTTACATCAATTTAGGTAGCCTCCAATAGCAAGGAGAAACCACCCTTATGTTCAGTATTGTTGGTGTCGACCAACTAGGAAGTATCTACTCACATGAGTCTACAAGTTACCATTTTCTAAAAGAAACCACTCCCAACAAGCCTCGTCCATCTACCACTAGACTCTTTGCCACCATGGTTGGAGATTCAACTCCCAAAATATTGTTTTGCTGACTACCACCAACAAGGGGCCACCACTCGAATCAAATTCTTAGAACCTCACTTCCATTTTCCTACTAGACTCTAAGGAGAAAATCATAGCTCAACAACAAACAAATTAATCTCCAAAAATATAATCAATCAATACAAACATTGTATAAAATAATTTGATAAACACATCAACAAAAAATCTCCCTATTGTCGATAAATATGCTCACAAAAAAATGCCGCACAAAAAAAATAAATTGGAGAATACACAAGTTGCTACCAATTACCAAAAGGATTTGTAAACAATATTTAATTCATCTCCTCTCTCTTTAAACAAAATGATGGCTAAAATATGCCTCTTCTACCTTCTCCAATACATGCAAACTGCTTCATAATTTTAGCGTCATAACCCTCACAACTTGCATACACTTCACCTATCTCACACTTGTTGGAATTTACAAGGTAAGCTCCTCAGATAGAACACCAAAGGACACCACTCACAAACAGATCACAAATCAATACACTAGTATTCTTGACGTGGTTAAAACCCTCAAAGAGGGAAACAGTCCATGGCCTAAGCCAACGTGGGGACTTCAGGCAATTTATTAATAAAATAAAGAAAATTTACATAAGCTTCTCTCATGAACGGTCACCTTAAAAATGACCGTCCATGCTCTTTAAATAGAGATCATGGACCAATTGAGTGTTAAGCCATGGATGAAGTGTCGGTAATACTGAGGAGAGAATGAACCGTCGGGTCTAGAACATATCGTGACCATTTGATTGTAAGTTACAAAAGTACATAGTAAAGAAACACACTTTACTAACTCTACACTAGACCAAGTTATGCTTAACTATTTCCTATGTGTCGGGATATCCTAACATCCCCCCTTAAGAACAACTTGGGATAGGATTGAAGGATGTACAAATATGAGACAATAGGAGAATGAAGGAGGCATTAGAGCCTATCCCCCCTTAGTGACAACTTCTTGAACTCCAACCATAAATCGAAGTTAGTAAAGTTTGCCTCTGTGAGAGCCTTTGTAAATATGTCTGCAACTTGATCATCGGTTGAACAATATTGCACTTCACGAACATGTTCATGAATGAGCTTTCTAATGAAGTGCATGTGTAGTTCAATGTGTTTTTTGCTATGATGTCAGACTAGATCTTTGCTTAGTTGAATGGAACTTTGATTATCATACCAAAGTGTAGTCAGATGCTGCTGCTAAAAGCCAAACTCTAATAGGATCTGACGAAGCCACAAGGTTTCCTTACTAGCTTCTATGATGCCACGATACTCTGCTTCTGCTAAAGAAAGATAAATCACACTTTGTTCCTTGCAAGCCCATGTAATAGGTCTAGAACCAAGAGTGAAGACATAACCTGCAATAGACTTTCGATCATCAGGGTCACCAGCCCAATCAAAATCAGTGAAACCAATCAATACAGTAGATGCTTATGCACTGTAATGAATCCAGAACTGAACTGTACTTCAAACATAACAAAGTGTTATTTTATCTTCTTTCCAATGACTTTAATGTGGGTTTTTCATAAACCGAGCAATAAGGCTAACAAAAAAGGAAAGGTTAAGATGGGTATGGGTTAGATACAAAAGTTTTCCTACAAGCTAATGGTATAAGGTAGCATCAAATTCAAGGGAAGTACAAGTGACTAAAAGTTTGGCTCCATACTGAAAGGGAGAAGGGGCTGGCTTACAATCTTCCATGTGAAAGTGGCATAGAAGATCACATGCATACTTAGACTAGGAAAGGGAAATAACTTCCTTGGATTGCAAGATTTGAAGACTAAGAAAATAATGCAGGTGTCCTAATTCTATCATTTCAAACTACTTTTTAAGGTTGGAATTCACATGGTTTATAAGGTTTGGATCATTACCAGTAAGGATAATATCATCAACATAAAGAACAAGAATGATAAGAGACTTGCCCACTTTCTTACTATAGACAGTGTTGTCAAAATGACACCTAGAGAATTTAGTATCTAAAAGAAAGCTATCCATTTTGGCATACCAAACCTGAGGGGCTTGTTTGAGACCATAAAGGGATTTCTTAAGCCGACATACAAGGCTGGATTCTGTTTGTATAAATCTAGGAGATTGTTCCATATAGATTTCTTCATGCAAGTCCCCATGCAAGAAGGTAGATAGAGTTAATTTTGGCAACAGGGGAGAAGTTTTCAGTATAGTCAATGCCTTTAACTTGTGAAAATACCTTAGCAACAAGATGAGCTTTATGTTTATCAACTTTTCCATATGGTACAAACTTGGTTCTGTAAACCCATTTACATCTAACAAGTTTTCTTCCCTTTGGAAGAGGAAGAATATCCCATGTATCATTTTCCAATAATGAACGATATTCTTCATTCATAGTTGTGTCCCAATCTAGATGTTCTGAATCCTCTGCAAAGGTGTTAGGATCATAATTTGTTGAAGCTTGAGCCAGTAAAGAAGACACTCTATCGAACTAAGAACGTGTACATCGCTGATATGTAGGATCACCTCCAAGAGAACCTATTGTATCCTGAGTAGCACAGAACCATTTTGGAAGATAAGGAGTTGAAGGAGGATCTTGAGAGGGTGGGGGAGGATTGTCATCCTTGTTGTCATCATCTGAAGAAGAAATATTTTCAGAAGTAGAAGGGATAGAGAGAGGTGGCACATCCATCAAACTAGGCTCGTAGGCCAATATATCTTCAGAAAACTTTACATCTCTTCTAACGATAAAAATTTTGTATTTAGGTGAAAGAAGTCTATATCCTTTGACATCTTCAGAATATCCAACAAAAATACATTTTTCACTCTTAGGTTCTAAGGATTTATGTTTCTCATCAGGAATATGGGCCCATGCTTAACTTCGAAAAACACAAAAGTTACTTACATCTGGTTTAATTGAGCTCCATGCTTCTTCTAGAGTGATATTCTTTAAAACCTTAGTAGGAGTGCAATTTAGTATGTAATTTTCATAGTTAATTGCTTCTGCCCAAATAGTATGTTGCATTTGAATTCCATGCTCAGTGAAAAAGTTGATTAATTTGTTGTTAACATATTCTCTGCCATTATCAGATCTTAGCTTAAGAATTTGATGTCCAGATTGTTTCTCAACAAAGGCCTTAAAGGCTAAGAACATGTTAAATACTTCACTTTTGAGTTTTAAGAAGTATACCCAAGTGCGTCTGGGGAAATCGTCAATGAAAGTTAAGAAATACTTGTAGCCAAAGAATGAAACAACTAGACGTGGACCACATAAATCACTATACACAAGTTGTAAAGGGGTTGAGACATGCCAAGAGGTATGCTTTTCAAAACTATCTTGATGATGTTTTCCGAGTACACATCCAGAACAAACAACATCTCTATAGGATACCATAGGAAGACCTGTCACCATATTTTATTTACATAGATTTTGAAGGGAGTGAAAGTTTAAGTGACCAAATCACTCAAGCCAAAGTTTGCTCACTTGATCATTATAAGCAACAAATACTGAGGGAAGAGTTGATGACCCAAAGTTGTTAAACTTATACAACCTTGTAGAATCATCAACAATGCCAGTAGCTAAAATCTATCTATAATCTCTTAGGTCCTTAATTACAACATCATGAGGTGAAAATGCAACGATTTTACCTTCACGTGAATGAGTTATCTGATATACAGATAGAATTTAATAGGATAAAGTTGGATCACATAATACATCATTAAATTGACCATTGTCTAAATGAATAGTTCCAGTCCCTACAACACTAAGAGATCTATCATCACCAACGCATATATTTTTGGTGTTACAATCATTTAAATAAGAAAACATGGCTTTGTTTTTGGCCATGTGATAAGAAGCTCCAGAACCAATGAGCCACTCAGGACAATGAGAAGAAGAATATAATTTAGTGCATAACCAAACTGAGATGATTGACAACCACATGCAAAAAGTGCTATTCCTGAAGATGAAGTTGAACTTGAAGAGTGGTACAAATGGATGTTATGCTTCTTCATTGTTGCTTCCAAGGCTTCCATCTTCTTAAAACATTTGGATTGTAAGTGGCCATCTCAATTACAAAAGTTGCAATGCCTATCAATCTTGTTCCCTTTGTTTTTATTTATCTTATCATTTTATTGAATTGATTTTTCATTTTGAGACTAAAAGTGGTTAGGACCCTTGGTTGGTTTAGGACCATTCTTTTTATAATGTTTCTTATTAGGATTATTTGAACTTGGTTGTTGCTGGGAGGCTAAGGCTTTCTTAGAAGATTTTCCAAGATTAAGAAGACCAAGATGTAAGAATTTTTCTTGTTCTCTTATTAAAGAATCACAAAATGAATCAAAAGAGGGGGACTTGTAGGCTTGTCCTTAAGAAATAAAGGCTTCTCTAGTAGAATGGAAGGTGGAAACAAACACACAATAGGTTGGTCCTAACTTAGTAAGAATGAAATAGATAAGGCTATTGTCTTCTTTCTTAACCTTAACACTTTCCGAGAGAAGTCTAGGGGTCTTGAACTTGGACAAAAAATATTCAATGGAAGAAAAATCATTGGTGTCCAACGTAAGCAACTCATTTTCAAGTTGATGGGCTCTAATTTCATTTTTAGTTCTAAAAACTTTATTGAGCTATTTCATTGCTTCATCAGGGGTATCAAGTTCTGTGATATGGAATCTAAGGTCTAGAGAAATAGACATCCATATCAACCCACATGCTTGATCTTGCTTATTTTTCCCATTTGACTACCTTATCTTCATCATTAGGTTTAGACTCTTGGCCTGAGGCTATTCTATAAAGACCTTTACTTCTAAGTAAATCCTCCATGTAGGACACCCATTGTAAGTAGTTGGTGCTATCAAGAATAACTTGGCATGGAATTTACATTTTAATAGAATCTTAAGCTATAGATGATGAAACTAAGTGTTCCAATGGAAAGATCTCAAAAAATTAAGCCGATTAAAAAAACAATGGCTCTGAAAATGGCTTCTGGATGAAGAAGTTATGGCTTTTTGAAGAAACGTTGTTGAAGATGCTAACGAAGTACGCGAATGAGCGAAAGTGAATGATAATGTTATATTTAAAAAAAAATTCCCCCCTCTTTCCAAACTTAATCAAATTAACTCACTTTTAAAAAAAATTATGTAACCCACTTTTATAAATAAGTGAAAGTCACTTTTATAATGGTACTTTATGAGCTACCCAGTAAATTGTAACTTAGATAAAAGATAAAGAGACGTTAGAATTATAAGTGACTCACTTTTTATAATGGGTGAGAACACTTTTACATAAAGTAACTTTAAAGCATAAGTTACATGTGTTTTTTGAAAAAATATCTCAACAAAAAAAAAGACTTGAACCCAAGACCTCTATTCTCATAAAGTAACTTTGGACCAAGTGAGCTAGTTTAAAAGGTTAGTAATTTTTGGAAAAGAGGAAAGTTTTTTATTTTATTTTATTCACTAAAGATTTGGAGTGCTTTCTTACTTGAAAAAACTCTTTTTGCCTACAAAACAAAAAGACACACAACCCCACATGGACATGCAAAAAAAACCAAAACCTTATGGCTTGAAGTTAGCTTTCGACGGAAACTAAATATTTTACTCAACGTTTCTGATTTTCTAAGATTACACTAAGGCATGGTGGAAAAGAGCATACGCATGAGAAAAATCCCTCCTTTTTTGTTTTTGATTTTTCTAGATTGCATGGAGTCACGAGGCAAAGAGCATAAGCAAAAATGAAAGGTAGAGATCCGGTAATAAAAAACAGAGAACTAAATAAACCAAAGTAAGTAGAGAGATGAATAATTAGAACTACAAATAAAGATTATATACTTCCAAATATTAAAAGATGATGTAGCTAGGGCTACCGGAAACCTTTTCGCATGAAATGAAAGGGGTTACTCACTGGAAGAGATGCTCCTAACACAATAGAGCAATCTTCTTGATCCGAAAGCAGTTAGAAATAGTAGATATTGGAAACGACTATTAGATGTAGTTGTACCAGCTTCGAATTTGGGCCACCAATGGATGTGGCCCTCAAATAAATTTTATACCATGTAGGAATTTATAGGGCATGTTCATCAGATAGAACACCAAAGGACATCGCTCACAAACAGATCACGAATCAATACACCAGTATTCTTGACGTGGTTAAAACCCTCAAAGAAGGGAACAATCCACAGCCTGAGCCAGTGTGACCACTTCAGGAAATTTATTAATAAAAGAAAGAGAAATTACATAAGCTTCTCTCATGAATAGTCACCATACAAATGACCCTCCATGCTCTTTAAATAGAGATCATGGACCAATCAGGTATTAAGCCACAGATCAAGTGTCGATAATATCGAGGAGAGAATGAACCATTGGATCACTTCATGTCTAGAACATATCGTGACAGTTGGATTGTAAGTTACAAAAGTACATAGTAAAGAAATACACTTTACCTACCTCTACACTAGACCAAGTTATACCTAACTATGTCCTATGTGTCAGAATATCCTAAAAACACTCACTCAACACATAGCACAACCAACCAATTATCATTGAACTCCCTCCAATATATAGATGATATAAAGTGATTAATTCAATAATTACCAAAAGCCACTAAGCTCAAAAAAAATTGTTCATACATTCCAATATTTTGAATCAGATCTTCATCCTTGACTTAATCGACCACTAATTTCATTTAATAAGAGAGAATCTTCACTTTAACTGTTTTCTAGAAGTTAGTTAACCTTTTTCTGACCTTCTCATGAAAATCCCTAAAAAATACAATTGGAAAAACCAATAAACTACTGAGATACATGGGGAATGTGGAGAATTTCTAGTTTAGTCCCTAGTCGCATCCATAACACTAGAAGATCTTGGCTGAAAGGATTACAACCACATGCATGAAAATGACATATCTTGGTTGAAATATTTCAACCAAATGCTTGACAATATCTACAAGTGGTTAGGGTAGAGCATAGGAGAAAACAATAAATATTCAGCTCAGAACTTCTCTTAGTTGCTTGCACACCTTCTCCAACATCTGTACACACATCCAAATCTCAATAGCATGCTCTGCAACTGGTAGCATAAGAAAAAAACATATTCAACAAGTCAAGGACATGAAGACCTATTATTATGAACTCCTCAACATGTATCAACATCTCCAATAGTTCTAACAACATCATAACCTTGTCCAACTATCTCCAACACCTGTAGTAGCATCATGCTCCTATAAAAGCATCATCAAAATGTCTAACTACCTCCAAAATATCTCTACTCGACCTTCAGTTCCTACATTAGCTAAGCATATCCTGCATTAAGTCATAACCATGTTAACATCAATGCCAACTAACAAGACCAACAAGTGGATCACATCACTGCAACAAACCAATGAACACAATACCTCTTCACAATGCCAACAATGCTCATCAAAATAATAAGGAGTACTATGACCGCTAGGTTGGCATAAATCATATGACAAATAGTACCAAGACTCTTTTGACATCAATGCCAACGCTACTAGCCTAGATTTATGAAGAAATTAATGAAACATATATATAAATAGAAGCAAGGAGCTACAATGAAAAAAACTTCAATTCATTAATAACAAAGTACTTAAAACTATTACATGGATAATGGAAATAAACTAGCTCGAGTGATAGTAGCTTATCTCTAAGAAGAGATGTGGTAGCCACATGCCTTATGAACTATGTTACAATTAGGCTTGAAGGTCTATGTATAATTGAGAAATAATGGAAAACCATACAAATCCAAAAACCTAACCCTAGGAGATGAAGCACCAAAAGTGTGTGGGACCCATTGGGGTAAATTGGTACATCAACTTCCCAGGGTCATAACTTTGGCATATGATCTCTGTTTGATATATACGATACAAAAGTAGAAATGTGTATTCGAGGAATACTATTTTAAACAAAAATCACTACCAAAAGTTACGGGTTTTCCATTTTTCCAAAAAATGTCATTTAGGGCCTCCAAACAACTCTGGAAGTCCAAGACCCAAAAAATAACTAAAAATAGTAAATTATGCTACAATTGAGGAAACTGAAAGAAACAATGTTTTGGGTTCAAGTGGAATAGGTGGGTGGACACCAATATCCACCTATATCAATCCTCCCCCCTTCGGAAGCAATGCTCCCCATTGCATTGAGTGCCCCCATCAGATGGTGAAACTTTTGCTGAACTTGGTCATTGGTGAGCCTCCAAGAACTTAACAACTTTGACGACTTGATATAATTAGATCTTCTATTGGCGAGTTTTGATGATATATGTGTTCATGATCTGATAAGTTGTGGCTTGTTCCATGCAGTCTGGGTTGAGCCCTGTTGGTGTTGGATTTTTTGCAATGTGTAATGTGTCCAACAATGGTGAAAAGTATGGATGAAGGCGGTCCACATTGAACAATGGGTGTAAGTCGGGGAATGGGGGAATGACAAGCTCAAAATAATTCTCTCCCAAAGCCTTGGTGATGGTGTAAGGCCCATATTGGAATGGTCAAAGCTTATTTTGGGTTTCGACAACATGTTGTTTTGGCAAATGTAACCAAACTTTGTTGCCTAGATTATACTAATGTGGCACCCAATGTTGATCATGCCACTGCTTGTACGTGGAATTCGACTTATCCAGGATTTCATGCACATGATAACGAATGTTCTAGATGCATTCAATAAACCTGGTTGTTATATCAACCTCATACTATACATGTGTGGATTCTCTCTAAGTAGTCACGTGAGGCAAGGCAATATCAATCAAACACAATGGTTGAAATCCCGGGCCACATGGAAGTGATTGTGGCCATTCAAGCTATTATCACAAAATCTGATCTTGATAGGCTACTAATCAAGTAGACTCTAAATAACTCTTTCAAAACAATCTTTTGGTTGAGGTTTACCTTCCTTAACCTGAGAGGGCTCTCTCAATAGGTTTAAGATTTTTGATTAATGATTATATGGCTAACTCTAGGAACAAAATGGACAAATGTATAACTGGTTGAATCAAATATTAGAAAACATCTATTCGGCTATGGAGACAATATAGTCTTCAACAAAACAACATGATCAGCAAAACATGGAAGTCAAGGCACTTAGAGTTTAGGTTTATAAATAAAACAGTAACACAATGAATCAACATAGTTTACAAGTGTGTGAAGGAAGTTAGAGCATTTTCCAATGAATTCTAAGTATCACAAGCTCACACCAATGCAAATAAGTAATTGAACAAGGCCGTAAGAACATCAAACACATAAACTCCTTGTGAATCTTGAGTAGTCAAACTGATCTCTATATTAAGTACGAAAAACCATAGTTTCTTACAATAACAAACCTTTATTTTGCTAATGAAATTACCAACCCTGAGGAATTCAGTTCTCAAGCTTTATATAGAGTTTTACAACCTTGGATACTATGATCCATCTTTAGGAGAATTCAAATTCCTAACATTGATACCTATCTATTCATAAAACAAACTACTTAATTACAACTTGACAGCTAGTTGTCTTTAAGAGTTCTGATACAAATAGGAGCAAAACTCTTAAAACATGCTTTCAACAACCTTACCTATGACTTCAATACATTCTTTAATTAGCTACAAATCCATGTATTCAAGCTTGATGATGTCCCCAATGATGTTGCAAACTCTGCTAAGTCATGACCTAACTATCCTGAAAATAAGGAGACAAAGTTCCTCCTTTTAAGGCCCTTAATCCTTTATGCTTATCTTCAAGTAGTTTTGCTGGTGTACATGTGGTATGTATTAATAATCCATTAAAAAGTTCATTTTCCACATATGCAGAAAGGGAAGCTCAAACATATGGAGGAAAGGATGAAACATGACTGTGCTACAAAAATACTTCATTTTCATAGCACAACTTTTATATCACTTATGAAATACTTCTTGGAACTTTTCTTTCTACACCACTGCCATATGAAACTTCATATATGATCCCATGTCTAGTAGAAACCTCAAAACTTGGAATTAATCAAACCTTACCTCCAAAATGCATCTATAAAGTGCCAAATGGTCACCTTCAACAGTTTCGTAGCATGCTATGAAACTGTTGTGTATGCTTTTTTTCAACATAGCCTTCAAAAATCTGTAGTTTGGGAGTTTTTCAAAATTCCATGAAGACTGATATGATCAACCAAAAATCAAAACCACTTACCCTTATAAGATGTTCTTCTTCACAATTGTCCTTCTTTCTATATGCCAAAAACTGTTTTAAGATATACTACCCTTTTTCATCATCCTGTTTCATTATTGTGGTAGCCCTTTTTCCAGATTTTGTTTGCTGTATTTCTAGGTCTTCAATTTGTCTCTTCATTCTCCTATTAGTAGCTCTCAACTGAGCATTAATCTTCCTTACAAATCTGGCTTCTTTGATTGCAAGAATAGTCTAGGTAAAGTACCAAGTTTCACTGTTGACTATTTCTAGTTTGGGAACTTTTTCACTTCCCAAAGAGCCTTTATACTTTTGAAATTTGTCCTTTCAGTAGCATGCCTTCTTGCTCTCACTCTTAGTCTAGAAATTTCATTATTAGGAGTGTTTAACCTTTCTTCCATTTCTTCGTAACTGGATTTTTCTATTTGAGTGGAAAGAACTCTGTTTTTGTCACCTTCAGGTCTTGGAGATGGAAATTCTATCAACTCTTCTTGAATAGTGGAGGCTTCTTCTATTCTTCCCAACTCAATATTAGACTCTTGCCTCTTTTTGGATTTGCCTAGTTAAGGGCTTTCTAGGTTTGAAAACAAATGTTGTAACATCATCCTTAAATTCCAGTTTCTTGGAGGGTTTCATTTTATTCGTCTTTCCTTAATAAAATTTTATGACATCTGCCTGTACCAAAGGGGATTCTGCAATATCAATGGCTTTTAAAATATCATTTAAATCACCCTTCAAGCTTGAACCTTCTCTTGAGATCACTGATTTTCCTTTCTCCTTTGCAAATTGACTTCTAGTCAAACTCCTTTGAATTGGTTTGTTAGTTTACTGTTATTATGTCATTCCCTTAACCTAAAATATATTTAACTTTGTAGATTTAGGAGTTTCAAGAATAACTACTGGTGTTTTGCTTACTTTCTCTTTCACCTACTTCCTAGGTTTCAACTTAAAAAATCTTTTTTCCCTGGACATTACAGACTTGCTGGTTTCTGCTGATGGAGTTCCTTTAACCCTAGGGCTAATGTATACACTTTGATTTTATGCTCCAAAGTCACATAAAAGAAAAAATGAAGACCATTCTTTGTTGATCCTTTTGAGTTCATGTAGAACTATCAGTTTAATTAGGCTATGATGAAACAGGGAAGTTTCACACCCTTAAGATTTCAACTGTACTTTATCTGCCACCTTAGCTACACTTCGATATAAGAATTAAGGAAAATCTAAGGAAATCATACCAGTAAAATGTAACAGGAGTTTAAAATGATATGAATAAAGCTTTTGATATCTTCCTTCATAGGTAAAATAACATTGAATGTTAAAGAGCAAGTTGGCATATCTGTCCTTGATGTAGTTTCTGGGAACTACCTTGGTTAAGTCTCTTTCTATAAACTCTAGCTTTAGAAACACCTTACATGGTTCCATGTCGAATCTGAAGTTTTTGAACCATATATCTTGCCCCCTAGGAAGCTCTTTCACCAAAGCTATGACCTCTGGAGAAATTTGAAAGTTCAGGATTCCAACCTTTGTGCTTAAGCCAGTGAAATGTAGTGCAAACTCCTTTGTCACCTGAGTATGTCCTCCCTGCAATTTTTTACAAAACTTCTAGCATCCTCCTTTCTTGAAGGCTTCTACAACTGATTTATCTCTGACTAAGACCTTGGTGCTTTCAGGTTCTATTCTTAAAAATGACCAAACCTATGACTTTATTCTCCTCAGTCATCTTTCCTTCTAAAATTATGTTGATTAGCCTCTCTTTCCTATGGTGGTCAGCCTCTCTTGAATTATGGATGAGAAAAACCTTGGTGAAAAATCACCAAAGCTTATCGTTTGAAAAACAATTTTGTTTGAGGGTTTGCATGCAAACTACAATGAGAGACTAGCCATCCCTTTCGAATTTGAAATTACCTTTCATGATGAGCCCTAAATTCAAAAAGATGAATTTGGATGGCAACATGCTTAAGGACTGACTCCTAGCTAACACCTAATAATGAAAATTTTAAAAGAATATCAAAGGATTGATGTTTGACAAGATTGTTCTATGAATCCTCGCTTTCATAGCACGCAACGAAAAGCGCTACGAAAAGTGCAGCGTTTTCGTAGCGCAAAACATACATTTTACACTGTCTGTGCTACGAAAACATGCTTTCGGGGCTAGTTCCAAATTTTTTCAAAATTGATTAAGCTATGAGTTTCTAAAAAGAATGTAAGACTCATGAAACATGGAATAAGGATGTTAGACTTTTATTTGGATATGGAAAATGAAACCTTTGAGACCAAACCTATCACTTACCCATTAAAACATAGGGTGAATTGACACTTATCTAAGATCATCAATGTAAACCCCTATTTTGGTGATAACAGTGGCTCCACTTGGGATAGTGGACCCCTATGGCACACTAAGAACTCATAGATCCAATGCTATCCCTTTTTTTTTAGTAAAACAGAAATAATTTTATTTGATTTGAAAAGCATCTTCTTCAAACTATTGGGCCTACGACCCAGGCTTAAGCTCTCTATTTTAGCTTATCATTATTAGCAATAAAAACTGACAAAGATGGAATATATATAATGTCATGAGTGGTTGATGAAACTTCAGCAAGTATAATGCTTTAGGAACCTGCCATTGACAGGCCCTCTAGCATATGATCCTCCATCAATTTCCTGCAATATATAAGTGTTGTTCCCATGAAAACCAGCAATATTAAAAGGACCCTTCCATAAATTCTCAAACATACCATGCTTGCCGTTTTCCTCAATTTTGGCCTCCCATTTTAGCACTTTGCCTTGTATTTGGAAACTGTCTTCTTTAATCTTCCTTTCAAATGTATTTATAATTCTGTTTTGAGCGTGGTGATGGTTGTCATAGAATTTATTCCTCTTTTCCAGTAAATCTATCAGCTAGTTTATCCTCCTCTATATGGAATTTGGTTCTTCTTCAAGTCCTTGAATTAGTTTCATGACTGGTACCCCCAGTGATGTTGGAAAAATAGCTTCATCACCATAAACTAATTCATACGATGAAGTCCCAATTGATCTCTTTGTATATATCCTATAAGCCCATAAGGTGTACTTCAACTTTGAGTTCCAAGCTTTCTTGTTCTCCTGCAATGCCTTTTTGATGATTCTTACAATACTCTTATTTGATGATTCAACAAGACCATTTCCTTGCGGATAGTATGTTGTAGAGTGTCCAAGAGTGAGGTGATATTGATGACAGAAATTAATCATTTTCTTAGACTTGAAAGCTTGAGAATTATTTGTTATAATCTTCATGGGGCAGCCAAATCAAGACAATATATTATTCTATAAGAAAGAAATAATTATAGAATCATTAGCTTGCCCCGTTGGGATCGCCTCTATCCATTTGGTGAAGTAGTTCATTGCTGTGAGAATCCAACGATGTTGTCTTGATGATGATGGATGTATTTCTCCAATAAAGTCTAACCCCCACTGCTGGAAAGGTGCTTCCACATAGATAGCTACCAAAGGCAGAGGTACAATTTTTCTTTTTCCTTAAAAAATTTGGCATTTATGACATGCAACAACTCTTTTGTAAATGTCTTTAAACATTGTTGGCCAAAAATATCCCGCTCTTAGAATCTTATTTGTTGTATCATTCCAATAATGGTGTCCTCCACAATCACCTTTATGGAATTCTTAAATGACTTTTTCAGCTTCCTCTTTAGGTAAACAATTCAACAAAATTCCTCTTGTATCTTTCCAAAACAAATTTCTGTCAAATATAAAATATCTCAAATATTTCAACTTCACAAACCTTGCTTTGGATTTTTTCAGATCAGCGGGAGCTTTGTGATGTTGTAAAACAAATACCACATCTTTATACCAATCTAAAACAAGGTATTTCTCATTAATTAGAACCAATTCTTCCTCATCATCAGAAATTTATGATATTTCCGCATTCAAATTTATGTAAAGACAATCCAAGTCTGACTAAGTCATTAACTTCGCCAACCCTTGTCCCTTCACTAATTTGGTTGGTTTGATATCTATATCATATTCCAGCAATTTTGTGATCCGTTTTCCCCTTTTACCATTAAGATCTACCTGAGTTAGAATGTCTTTCACCATAGTACTTGGAACATATGCCACAATGTGAGAATGCAGAATGTAAATTTTGAAATCTTTAATATCTTTCACCAAAACATAGGCCTATTTTTCTAGAATATTATACTTCAGTTCAGCATTAGCTAATGTTATACTAAAGAAAGAGATAGGTTGTTCAGTACGTTTCTTTCTTTTTTGAAGAAAAACTCCAGCAATTGTATTTTTGGAAGCAAATGTAAAAGCCATAAATTCATTTGAGAAATCTGGACTGATGAGTACAATTGCTTGTGTGAGTGCCTTCTTAATTTGCTCAAAATAATTCTTTGCCTCAACTGTCCATTTAATATCAACTCGTTTCTTTAACATCCTTATTACATCTTTGACAATCTCAACAAAGTTAGGAATGAAGTGCCTAACAAAATGCACTTTCCCAAGAAATGATTGAATTTCTTTCCTACTTCTTGGAAAATCTACTTTTTGAATGGCATTAACTCTGTTAGGATCAATCCTAATTCCATCTTCAAAAATAATAGATGACCAAGTAATTTTCCTGTAGTTAAAGAAAAAATGCTTTTAATAGGATTAAGAGAGATACCAAACCTTCTACATTTCAACATAATTTTTTCTAGGTGTTTCAGATGATCTTCTTCTTTCTTTGAAAATAATGTTATTTCATCAAGATAAACAACCACTATCTTGTTCTTTTCTTCAAAAAAAGCAATGTCCATTGCTCTTTGAAAAGTATCTCCCGCATTCATGAGACCAAAGGGCATCTTGACGTACACGAATGTGCCCCATGGTGTTGTGAAGGTTGTTTTCTCCTGATCATCTAGATGCAAAAGAATTTGAATGTAGCTTGAGAAGCCATCAAGCATGGAAATTCTTTGTGAACCAAAAATATTTTGCAGAATTGAATCCATCTTGGGAAGAGGAGAGTTGTCCTTTGGTGAAGCCTTATTCAAACTCCTGAAATCAATACAAATTCTGATTTCTCCACTCTTCTTTCTAATCGGAACCAAATTTGCAAGCCAATTTGAGAATCTGATTGGGACAATGATTTTAGCATCAAAAAGCTTGTTAATCTCATTTTCAATCAATGGCATGAGAAGGGGATTAATTCTTCTCAAGTTTTGTTTGAATGGCTTCTCATTTTCTTTAATAGGAATAGTATGCTAAATAATGGAAGGATCATATTGTTTTAAGTTAGCATAACTCCAAGTAGAAACATCAACAAACCTCTTCATCATCTAAATATATTTGAATTTAATATCAACTGAAAGAAACTTTGAAATTTTGATCATTTTAGGCAAAGCTGATGTACCCAGATTGCAACTTTCTACTTCCTCTTCATCAACTTGAATCTTTGGCGATTTGAAAACATCATTCTGATAAAAAATATTCTCAAGAGGAATAAGACACTTTGGTATTGAATTATTCTTTAATTTCAAGACTTCATAATTTTATTTAGACTCAACAAGCATGTTTTGTTGATCTACTTGAGTACTTTCAAAATTTTCTTTCAGCTCAATAAAATTCTTTACCTATTGATCATCTTCAAAAAATTTCCAATTGGTGATATTGTCTAGTATAGCTTGTCTATGATGAACTTCAATCTCATATTTCTCAGAGGAATGCATAGGAATGAAAAAAAGACTCACCGAAACAACAAGAGAATCAACAATGGAATTTTGGTCTCTAGTTTTGACAATGAAAGAATAGGCTTGAAAATTCTCCAACATGTCTAAAACTAAATTTCTGTAGGCTCTCATTCTTACATCCTTTGTTTGATAAACACATTCAACTTGTCTAATAACCAATTCAGAATCTTCAAAAGTAGAAATATTCTAAGCCTTCATTCTTATCAAAACATCTAGACCCAAAATCAAAGATTCATATTTAGCCATTCTATTTGTGCAATCAAAATTCAGTTTGTAAGAGTAAAACTTACTCTCATCACTTGGATTTGTAATCCAAATTCCTGGTCCTACCCCTTCTTTTCCTGCTGATCCATCAAAGTACAATGACCACCATCCCTCCATCTCTTTGTTATTTACTTGCTTATTTTCTGAGTGTTGATTTTCTGCTCCCATTTCTTCCAAGCCACTATGAACTGACTCATTGAAAAGAATGGCAGATCCAAGTTCAATATCAAATGCATAAATAGGAAAATTCTGAGGTTTATCTTTGCTACTTACCATATAAACCATTCTAGTATCCCGATAGAATCTCCTTTGTTCACCAAAAACATGAATTGTGGCATAAGTAAGGTCCATCTGCATTGTGCCTTTAATTTTTGTTGCCCATGATCTTGACAGCAACATCCCAAACTTTAGCTGAATATCAGCCACCACAATGTCCACGAAAATTGTCTTTGTTGGGATTTGTGTTAGACCAACAACAACATCTTTGATTAAACCAATACATTGAACTCTTTTTGAGTCAAAAGAGAATAAATCCTTATATGGTCTTGTTACCTGTAACCGTAACCTTTTCATAATTACTTTGGGCATGCGATTATGAGAAGCCCCTGAATCCAACATAGCATTATGTAAAGTCATATCATGAATACTAATTCTTACATAGAAAGGAGGAAACTCCTCATTTTGATCATCTTCTAACCTTGGACCCAAATATATGGTAGGATTATCTTCTTGAACATTTAAAATATCAGTAGCTCCTGGTTGTGAATTCAACATCTCAACAATCTTTCTTTTATATTTATTTACCTTAAGAATCTCACTAAAAGGGACTGATATTTTAATCTTTGAAATTTCATTCTCAAGGTTGAAAATAGAAACAGATTTTTCAGCTTCTCTAATAAGAGAGGGTAGTTGAGTGTCCTTTTTACCAAGCGGAGTGTCTTTCTTACCTTTAGAAATATTTGGGGTATCATTCTTGGCTTTAGCCACCTTTGGAACATCTTTCTTAGGCCGTGCTTTATTTGCAATAATCGACACATTTCTGTTTCTAATATTATTTTGTTTTTCATTTCAAAGATGGCATGCTCATACCCTTTAAAATAATGTGAAGGCTCTTCCCCTTGATTGGCCAAATCTGACTCATCATGATTTTCTTTAGTCAAGAAAATTCCTGACATCTCTTCATCAAGGAAATGGATAGATTCTTCAGGAATTTCAGGATCATCTTCTTCATCAACCAAATTCTGCTGAAAAGGAGGTCTCACTGGAGGATCAGGTTGTTGGTTTCTATTTTCTCTTGGTCTTTGTTGGTTTTGAGGTCTCCTGAATTGAGGGTTTCTAAATTGAGGTTCATGTTACACAAGAGGAGTAGAAGTATTTCCAAGAGCTAACCTATCCATCAACTTCTCCATCGTTTTCATCATTGAGTCTAACTTATCTTTAGAAGTTGATCAGGAAGGTTTTTCTTCTTCTTTCAATTTAGTTTTTCCCATTTTTGAATTTTTAGTAGCTATCATGTTTACCTCTACTTTTACTGTGTCATTCTACATTTCAGAAAGTGTTGGAGATTCTCTTTCTCTCAACAAGAGAGCAAAGTCATAATCAAATGCTTCAGCAAATCCCATTTGTGCTAGGGCTTCTAGAGGTTTCAAATGAGCTGGAATTGAGTTAAACACTATATTGAATCTTTTTCAAAATTTTTGAATAGTTTGATCAGATGCTCTTCTAAGGTTGTTATATTCAGTAAGTGCTTGAACTGGATTAGTTTTGTTTCCCCATTTTCCTAGAAAATTATCTTCAAACTCTACCCAATTTCAAATGCTTCTCAGTGTAAGAGCTTTAAACCATTTTCTAACTTCACCAATGAAGCTTTGTGAAAAAAGTCTTAACTTCACATCCTCATCATCGACCTCTTCTCTTTCAACAAAATCATTAAATCTGTCTACATGTTCTTCTGCTGTAATTTCTTCATCACTACCCCAGGTAGGGATCCTAGCAACATATTTACTAGGTAGGTCATGCAAAACAACAAGGAGCACAAGTGGGGCATACCTAGTAGGTGTAACCATGATTAAAGGATGAATAGTAGTTATAGGAATAATAAGAACAGAAGATGAAGAGCTGATATGAGGAGGACTACTTGGTTTCTGTAAGCCACTAGGAATGGGAGAAACAAAATATGAAGAACTAATATGAGGAGGACTACTTGGCTTCTGTAAACCACTAACAAATGAACTCCAATTTGGAAGAGGTAAACCAGATTTAGATTTCTGTAGGAATTCAAAAGGGTCAAGCTCTTTCAATTTATCTAGAGACTCTTTTTCTAACAATAGCTCAGAAGTAACAATTTCCCAAAACTCTTCTTTGTCTTCTTGGGTTATTAGGGCTGAAGTGTCAATTCCTTTCTTTTGTAGGTCTAAGATAATATCAAAAAGTTCATTTTCATTTTCTGATCTAAACAACACTTCATGAATTTTATCATCAAATTTTTTGTCTTCAGGACTTCTTGAGAATTCAGAGAGCAAAGATTTCGAATAAGATGGAGTACCTGATATTTATGAAAATCTTTGACTGACTCTTGAAACAATGTTTGGATTGTCTCCAATGGTAGGTGGATTGGGATCAGGATTGCTCCGTGTGTATCTCTTTCTCGAAGCCACCTTTAATATTTGAAAATATATGGAGTCATCAAGGTAGATTGCAAGCTTGAAAAGTTTTCTAAGTTCCTGCTACCTTCAGAAGTTAAGCTTCTTGATTTCAGGAATGTGTAATCTTCAGACTCCCAGTAGATGCACCAAAATGTTATCACAAAATCTGACCTTCATAGGCTGCTGATCAAGTATACTCTGAGTAACTCTTTCAAACCAATATTTTGGCTCAGGCTTAGACTCCTCAACCTGAGAGGGATCTCTCAATAGGTTTAATATTTTTGATTAATGATTAGATGGCTAACTCTAGGAACAAAATGGACAAATGTATAACTGGTTGACTGGTTGAATCAAATATTAGAAAACATCTATTGGGCTATGGAGTCAAGATAGTCTTCAACAAAACAACATGATCAACAAAACATGGAAGTCAAGGCACTTAGAGTTTAGGTTTATAAATAAAATAATAACACAATGAATCAACATAGTTTACAAGCATGTGAAGGCAGTTAGAGCATTTTCCAATGAATTCTAAGTATCACAAGCTCATACCACTACAAATAAATAATTGAACAAGGCCATAAGAACATCAAACACATAAACTCCTTGTGAATCTTGAATAGTCAAACTGATCTTTGTATTAAGTAAGAAAAACCAGAGTTTCTTACAATAACACAACTTTCTTTTGCTAATGAAATTACCAATCCTGACGAATTCGGTTCTGAAGCTTTATATAGAGTTTTATAACCTTGGATACTATGATCCATCTTTAGGGGAATTCGAATTCCTAACATTGACACCTTTCTATTCATAAAATAAACTACTTAAATACAGCTTGACAGCTAGCTATCTTTAAGAGTCCTAATACAAATAGGAGTGAAATTCCTAAAACATGCTTTCAACAACCTTATCTATGACTTCAATACCTTATTTAATTAGCTTCCAATCCATGTCTTTGAGCTTGATGATGTCCCTAGTGTTGTCGCAAACCCTTCTGAGTCATGACCTAACTGTCCTAAAAACAAGGAGACAAAGTTCCTCCTTTTAAGGCCCCTAATCCTTTATGCTTATCTTCAAGCAATTTTGATGGTGTACATGTGGCATGTATTAATAATCCATTAAAAACTTCATTTTCCACCTATACAGAAAGGGAAGCTCAAACATATGGAGGAAAGTATGAAACATGACTGTGCTACAAAAATACTCTGTTTTCGTAGCACAACTTTTATATCACTTATTTAATACTTGTTAGAACTTTGCTTTCTACACCACTGCCATCTCAAGCTTCATATATGATCCCATGTCTACCAGCAACCTCAAAAATTGGAATTAATCAGACCTTACCTCCAAAATGCATCTATAAAGTGCCAAATGGTCACTTTAGTAGTTTGGTAGTGCGCTACGAAACTGCTATGTGTGCTCTCTTTCAACACGGCCTTCAAAAATCCATAGTTTGGGATTCAAAATTCCATGAAGACTGATATGATCAACCAAAAATCAAAACCACTTACGCTTATAAGATGTTCTTCTTCAAAGCTGTCCTTCTTTTTATATGCCAAAAACTATTTTAAGATATATCCTTCACTGCCCTTTTTCATCATCCTGTTTCATTATTGCTGTAGCCCTTTTTCCAAATTTTGTTAACTATATTTCTAGGTATTCAATCTGTCTCTTCAATCTCCTATTAGTAGCTCTCAGCTGAGCATTAATCTTCCTTACAAATCTGGCTTCTTTGATTGCAGGAATAGTCCAGGTAAAGTACTAAGTTTCACTGTTGACTATTTCTGGTTTGGAAACTTTTTCAACTTCCCAGAGAGCCTTTATCCTTTTGAAATCTGTCATTTCAACAACATGCCTTCTTGCTCTCACTCTTAGTCTAGCAATTTCATTGTTAGTAGATTTTAACCTTTCTTCCATTTCTTCGTAACTGGTTTTTTCTGTTTGAGTGTAAAGAACTCTGTTTTTGTCACCTTCAGGTCTTGGAGATGGAAAGTCTATCAACTTTTCTTGAACAGTGGAGGCTTTTTCTATTCTTCCCAACTCAATATTAGACTCTTGCATCTTTTTGGATTGCCTTGTTAAGGTCTTTCTGGGTTTGAAAACAAATGATGTAACATCATCCCCAAATTCCAGTTTCTTGGAGGGTTTCATTTTCTTCGACTTTCTGTGATCAAATTTATGACATCTACCTGCACCAAAGGGGATATCATTTAAATCACCTTCAAGCTTGAATCTTCTCCCAAGATCATTGATTTTCCTTTATCCTTTGCAATCTAACTTCTAGTCAATCTCCTTTGAACTGGTTTGTTATTTGACTATTCTTGTGTCATTCCCTTAACCTCAAATATCTTTACCTTTGTAGATTTAGGAGTTTCAAGAATAACTACTAGTGTTTTGCTTACTTGCTCTTTCACCTGCTTCTTAGGTTTCAACTTAACAAATGTTTTTGCCTTGGAAATTACAGACTTGTTGGTTTTTGCTAATGGAGTTCCTTTAACCTTAAGGCTAATGTCTACACCTTGATTTTTTGCTCCAAAATCACATAAAAACAAAAACATAGACCATTATTTGTTGATCCTTTTGAGTTCATGTAGAACTATCAGTTTAATTAGGCCATGATGAAACAAAGAAGTCTCAAATCCTTGAGATTTCAACTGTACTTTATCTGCCATCTTAGCTACACTTCGATATAAGAAGTAAGGCAAATCTAAAGAAATCATACCAGTAAAATGTAACAGGATTTAAAATGATATGAATAAACCTTTTGATATCTTCCTTCATAGGTAAAATAACTTTGAATGTTAAAGAGCAAGTTGGCATAGCTATCCTTGTTGTAGTTTCTGGGAACTGCCTTGGTTAAGTCTGTTTCTATAAACTATGACTTTATAAACACCTTACATGGTTGCATATCGAATCTGAAGTTTTTGAACCATATATCTTGCCCCCTAGGAATCTCTGTCACCAAAGCTATGAGCTTTGGAAAAATTTGAAAGTTCAAGATTGTGACCTTTGTGCTTGAGCGAATGAAATGTAGTGCAAACTCCTTTGTCACTTGAGTATGTCCTCCCTGCAATTTTTACAAAACATCTAGCATCTTGCTTTCTTGAAGGCTTCTGCAACTGATTTATCTTTAATTAAGACCTCGGTGCTTTCAGGCTTTATTCTTAAACAATGACCAAACCTATGAATTTTCTTCTTCACAGTCATCTTTCCTTCTGAAATCCTGTAACAAACCAGAGTTACTTGAAATTCTATTGATCAGCCTCACTTGCCTATGGTGGTTAGCCTCACCTGAATTATGGATAAGAAAAACCTTGGTGAAAAATTACCAAATCTTATCGTTTGAAAAACAATTTTGTTTGAGGGATTTCATGCAAACTACAATGAGAGACTAGCCAGCCCTTTCAAATTTGAAATTACCTTTCATGATGAGTGCTAAATTTGAAATGATGAGTTTGGATGGTGGCATGCTTAAGGATTGACTCCTAGTTGACACCTAATTATGAAAATTTTAGTGGAATATTAACAGATTGATGTTTGACAAGACTATTCTATAAATTCGTGCTTTCATAGCGTGCATGGAAAAGTTCTATGAAAAGAGTAGTGTTTTCATAGTGCAAAACAAACATTTTACACTGTCTACGCTACGAAAACATGGTTTCGGGGCTAATTCCAAAAAAATTTAGAATGGATTAAGCTATGAGTTTCTAAAAAGGATGTAAGACTCATGAAACATGGAATAAGGATGTTAGAATTTTATCTGGATATGGAAAATGAAACCTTTGAGACTACTAACCTATTACGTACCCATTAAGACATAGGGTGACTTGATACTTATCTAAGACCATGGCTAGGAACAATGTAAACCCGTATTTTGGTGATAACACGAGCTATGTAGAGCTCTGTTATAACTTTGCTACACATAAGGGAGGATCTCATCCTAGGTTAATGGATGATTGGAGTTGTACATGCATAGTATGTGCACTATCATTCTATTGACAACCTCTGTCTAGCCACTAGTCTAGGGATGGAATGTTATTGATTTGGTGAGCTTGGTGTCCAATAATGGCTAGAGGCTTGACCCAAATTTTCTTAGGAACCTACTATACCAATTTGATATAATGGTCCATGAGATCCAAAAATGTACCCACACTAATTCAAAGTAAAGTTTGGCAGAATCCTCTTCCATGATACTCTTCTTTCAAGCCACCAATATAGACATCTTAGAAAATATGTCCACAACCAAAAATACACAATCATTACCATGCTTGGTAGAATAGAGGCATAACAAATATTCCATGGGGATGGATTCCTAGGGTCACGTGGGAGTAGGAAGAGGAGTGTAGAAGCATTTCTTCTTGATGGTGGCTTGGTGATGGCACAAGCAATGTAGGATTTGATATATTTTCCAAATTCTTGTCAGCATTTTGGCTAATGAAAATAATTATATAGTAAGACCATAGTTTTATCCATATCAAAGTTTCCTGCGACCAAATTGTAGTGTGCCACCCACATCATCTTGACACTCTCGCTTGAAGGAACAAAAAGGTGGCCTAGGTGGCATAATAATGCATCTTGGAGGTGGAAATATGGAATTTGGTATGTGATGGCAAACGTTTGATTATTTTTCTATAGTTGCGACCATTTGAAGGTCTTTTGGCCACAAGAGTTGAGAACAATAGTAATTGTTGCAACTGGGGGTTGACTAAGGCAATCTGCAACATGATTGGTGTTTCCCTTCTTATATTTAATGCCCAAGTGGAATTGTTGCAAATATGTAGACCAGCTCTGATTTCAATCATTCTGAAACTTACCTTATGTTTGTATAAACTAAAGAGGTCAGTGATTAGTGTGGATGATCGTCTCCTTCCCAGAATTTAATGTTTCAATTGGCTGCATGCCTGCATGATATAATACATCTCTTTATCATTAGTGGGTTATTTTTGAATTGTATCAGAAAGTGTCTCACTATGACAGGCCACCAGATGCCCTTGTTGGGTGAGAACTTGCCGAATATCATAGTTGGAGGTGTCTGTCTTGATTTCAAATGGTAGTTGCAAGTTTGGCAATGTGAGTACCGATGTACAACGGAGGCACTGCTTCAAATCAATGAATGTCTTATGTTGGGACTTAGAATAGGAAAAAAATTCTTTCACTCTACCCTTGGTAACTTGACTCAAAGGAAAATTTTTATGAGATAATCCCAACCAAACCTTTGATAAAAAATGGAAAGACCTAAAAATATGTGAGTATATTTTAGAGTGGTCAGGGTTGGAAAATCCTGAATGACTTGGATCTTAGCCAGATCCACATGCACATATTTCTCATCAATCATGTAGCCCAAATATTTCACCTGGCTCATGCCAAAGGTGCATTTCTCCAAGTTGGCACATAGTTTGTGCCACCACAAGGTTTGAAGGACTTGTCGAATGTGTTGCAAGTGCTCTTTCGAACACTTGCTAAAGATGAGGATGTCGTCTATATATATGACCACAAATGAGTTGGTGAAGGGTTGTAAGATGTCACCCATCAACCTCATAAAAGTTGTAGAGGCATTTGTCAACCTGAAAGGCATGACAAACCACTCAACAAGTCCCTCCTTGATCTAGTCTAGAAGGTCATCAAACCATGGGATGGATACATGTTCCTAACAATAATTTTTTTTAGTGCCCGATAATAAATGTACAACCTCCAGGTTCCATCCTTCTTTTGTAGAAGTATAATCAGGATCCCACAACGTGAGTAATTTAGTTGGATGTGCCCTTTTTGCAACAAATCCTAGATCTACTACCTGATTTATTCATTTTCTAGAATGGAATGATGGTATATTGGCCCATTGGATAGAGGTGCTCCAAGAGTTAGATTGATCAAATGCTTGACCTGACAGTGTAAAGGTACCCTTGTGGGTGAGGAGAAGATGTCCCTATATTCTTCCACGACCTTATCCACCTATTTTTGCTACATGGGAGAACCTTTCCCAGGGGCCATGGATGTGGCCACTATCTTCCTCTTACTTTGAGATTGAATCAAAAAGAAAAAAAAAATCCTAATCCGAGAGATGATCTTACTACATTTCTTAGCAGAGACCAAAGAGATAACATTAAGCAGGGCTACTTTCGGTATCCTGTATAACTTATTTCCCAAAGTAATAATAACAATGCAATATTTGGAATCATACATAGCATGATGCTTCCAAAATTATGGTTGGCATAATAACACATCACAAACTTCAAGAGGAGAAACATCACACAATACCTCATTTGTGAAGGGCTTGATGCTGTAGGGAAGGCGTCACTACTGGCTGATGCAGAGATCTCTTTGTTGGTGGAGCCACCTAATGGTGTATGGATGTGGGTGTGGTGTGGTTTTTAGGAGAAACCACTTAATGAACTATGCTTAAATGATGTTATTTTGGCTCCCGCTACTGACAATAAACTATAGCAGAGAACCCTTCACCCACATCTATGAGTGGAAGAGATGCTACCCATCCTCTTGATCTTCATGCTCGGTCTTCTAGACCTTAGTGGCGGCAATTGTGGAAATGGTAGAATTGGGTTTTGTGTCAATAATTTTCTTCCCCTTGTTGTTCCACTTGTCCGTTTCTAGCTCAAAATTAGAACATGCATCGGATTCTAAAGCTTTAATCTAGGCCACCAATGACTGCTTGGCACAAAACTCATTTGTGTTGTGAGTGGGGCTCTTGTGTAACTCACACCACCTTTCTATGTCCTTCTTCATCTTCGTGGCGCCATTCTTCTTTGTGGCTTTGATGGATTGCCTTGGGCCACTCCACCTTGGCTAATTCCTTTATTCTATTTTTTGGTGGTGCTCTGCCCTACTTTTGATTCATAGATCGAAAGTTGCACTTCTTTTGTTTAAATTTTTGTTCAATCTTGAAAGCATATTGGTATGCTACACTAGGCAAGGAGATATCTAAGAAATCCATTTATTCCTCAATGTATTTGTGCAAAAAACTATGGTACTTGAGCACCAAATGTTTCTAAGATTCTTTCATACCCAACTTTGTGCATAGAGTATGAAAAATATTAGCTAACTCATGCACATCTTGGTCCCTTTCTTGCCATAATGTGGTCCATTGTATGTACTTGTCCTCATAGCTCCCCAAAGGGTGATATTTTTCCTAGATAACATCCTGGAAAAATTTCCAAAAGGGTGCGACTATAAAGAAAGAGGCTCCCTCAACCCTTTTCTCATAGTAAGTTTCCCACCATTCCTTGACATGGGGGGAAAGCATAAACAATGCAAAAATAACCTTTTCCCTATCAGAGAAACTATGAAAAATAAGCATTCAACAAATTCAACCATTTATCTACAACATCTGCATATATTTGAACTTCGACTATAAGGATATCAAAGTTAACTTTTACCTTGAAGGGGGCAATGCCTCCAAAGTGACTACTGGATCAAGATGCATCACCTGTGGGCATCTGTTGAAGAATCTAGTCAAAGTTTTCCATCATTTCATTACTTTTCCACTCTAGGGATTTTTCGAGCAACAATTTGATAGGATCTCATGCTCCCTCGTCTTTCTTTTCTTTCTCCATGGGAGGTTGTCAGTGTTAGTGGGGACAGTCTTGTAAAGGATCAACCAATTCAAGTCCAAACTCCTTATACCCTAACCTTGTTGGGAACATAAAAAAAAAACAAAGAAGGAGAAGAATGCTCTAATACCACTGGTCTAGATTTATGAAGGAATTAAATGAGACAAAGGTATAAATAGAAACACAGAGCTATAGTGAAAACAAAACTTCAATTAATTAATAGAAAAGTATTGAAAAATGTTACACACACAATGGAAATAGAATAGCTCAGGCGATGGTATCTTATATATGAGAAGAGATGTTGCAGAAACATGCCTTATGAACTATGTTACAATGAGGCTCAAAGGCTTATTTATTATTTAGAAACAATGGAAAACCCGAAACATCCAAAAACCTAACCCTAGGAGATGAAGCACAAAAAGCTTGGGCGTTGTTGGGGTAAATCAATACATCAACTTCCAAGGGTCATAAATTTGGCATACGATCTCTGTTTGACATGCACAATACCTCATTAGAAATATATATCCGAGGATTACATATTTCAACTAAAAACCCTTGTTAAAATCAATGATTTTTCATATTAAAAAAATGTCATTTAGGGTCTCAAAATGACTCTAGAAGTTCAAGATCTGAAAAGCAACCAAAATTACTAAATTGTTCTACAATTAAAGAACCTAAAAGAAACAATGTTGGGGGTCTAATGGAATAGGAGGCTTGCCACCAATATCCACCTAGTTCAACTACAATTCCAACACATATACATTATTTTCTATTCCTACATCTTCAACTACTATTTCTCTAGTGCCTGTAGACTTGATTTGACAATTTTAGCTTTGAACCACACATCATAGTCTTGGTCACACATCTGAGACACACTAAGTAAATTATGCTTCAACCCATCAACAAAAAACACATACTTGTATTTATCTCTGTTATTTTCTAGGCTAACAATTCCTTTACCAACAACCTTACCAAGTGTATTGTTTCCAAAGGTCAAATTACCTTTCTCAATTGGTTTCCAAGACAAAAAAGTTACTTTTGTCTCCTAACATGTGCCTAGAATAACCATTATCCACGTACCAATGAATTCCTTCGTTCTGAGCATACAAGACAATATTAAAATTCTTTTTATTTTCCTTTTCATTCCAAAATTTGGGTTCCTGTCTTGTCTTCTTAGTATCTGGATCGTGCCTTTTATTTCTAAGTCTAAAATCAACTCCTCTATGCCCAAAATTTTGATAGACATAACATTGAATCAAATTATTCAAACGAGTGAATGAATTTTTGTACTTAGGTATACCTATCCTTTTCTTGGTAGCGTTATTATTTTACAAATAAATTTTCCATCATGGTCTGAGCTATCTAAATTACATATTCATGTTGTAATTTGTTATGTTGTGCCCATAATTTGTGCAAAAACAATATCTCAGAAATATTCCTTTGTGCTTGGGAGAAAAATGATTTTTGAAAACATGTTTAGTTGTCCTTTGTGAAATTTGATTTTCCTCACTAGAATTACTTGAATTTTATTGAGTCAAATTCCTCATTCTATTTTTCTTCTGTTGATTAATATTTGGTTTCATGTTAGACTGTGTGCTCTCTTTGTTTATCTGTTGTTGCATTGAAACATCATTGGCTGCTACGATGTCTCTAATTTTTATTGCTTGCAAAAAGTTAATCACTTTCTTTCCCTTTGAATCAACCACTCAGCTTGATTTGGCCTTAAATCCAATACCTGCTCTATTATTAGAGACCCTTTGAGCATCAAGGAGCTCATTCAAACTTTTAGTCCCCATTCCACATTTCTCATTGAAGCTCAGATACATTTTTTTCCTTTTCTATCTCTTTCCTTAGCAAAACATTTCTCCTTCAAGTCTTTCACATGCTTTATTTTTCTCACTAAGTTGTTGATTTAGTGTTTCTTGAATCTTATTGCCTTCTTCAATTTGCAAGAGCAAAGTTTCCATGGCTTCAACTTTTTCCTTAAGCAACAACCCTTTCTATGTTTTATTTTTCTTTCTCATCCTTTGATTCTCTTCAAGAGGACTAACTAGATATCCTTCTAAATCACCTTCAACCTATTCTTCATCAGAAACAAGAAATTCTACTTTCATATCATTTATAGCAACTAGCATAAATTCCTTTGAAATTTCATTATCTCTATCCTCATCTAAAGATTAGTTGTCTTCACTTTCAGAGGAGATATCATCTTTGGTGTTGAAGCTTTTCTTTTTAGATTTCTTTCAATCCTTTTGAATTTTCCTTAACTTTTCTCTAGGGTCATATTCTTTCTTCTTCTTTTTAGGACACTTGGAAGCATGGCGACCAACTTTACAATAATTAAAGAACATAAAAGGTATTTTCCCTTTTTACTTTCTTGAGCCTCTCTTGATACTTCTCACGAACTTAGCTTCCTCTTCATATGATTCACAACATGAATGATAATGCTCATGCTTTCACTTCTTATCTTCTTTGAAGGTTGACTCATTTGATGTGGGCTTGCCATTATAAATTCTCATTTAATAGGTAGTAAGAATACCAAGTAGTTCATACAAGGTTAGAGACATTAGATTTTTAATCTCCTCAATGGCTGAAACTTTGGGATTAAATATCTCAAGGAGATATATCAACACCTTTTGAACTAGTACAAGCTCTTCTAATTTCTCATCAATACCTATCATAGTCATTTGCAACCTCATCATTTTTTAGAAAGTATTTATCAATATCTTCATCTTCATGCATCTACAAAGACTCAATTTGTATTCTAAAACCTTGAAGTTTAGCTTTCTTTATCTTATTGTCACCTTCATAGTAGCTTCTCATCTTCTCCCAAATACATATTGTAGTAGAGTGATCCATGACCTTCACTAATTTTGATTAAAGTAGGTGAGGAAGCATTAGATGTAAACTCCATCTTATGGTCTCTAGTAATTAAAATTGTGGTATTTTAATATTATTCTTCCACCGTATCCCGTACATCCAAGTGACTAAATATAGGTTTCGTCCCAACTTTCCAAACAACAGTTTTTTCCATTGAACATCGGTGCCTTATTAGTGTATCCTCCATAGTGGTTTTCCATGCTCCTTAATATTTATTCCTGCTATTAAAATAATCTAAAGTAACATGTTTTAGGTCTGATACCAATTTTTAGAAACCAAGACAATATTGAGAGGTGGGGTGAACCAGTATTGTGGGAATTTAACAAATTTTCTTTCACTAGTAAAGCTACTAGGACACTAATCAATATTTCAACAACAAAACAAATGAGCATGACAAAGGTAAATTCAAGAAGCACAAAATAGACAACATAAATTATTCAAACTTCTCTTTAATTATTTCCACAAAGGCAAGATTCTACTTACTATTACAAAATTATTTGGTTGCAACCAAAAGGAAGCTACTACTCCCTAATTTATCAACTACAACTTAGAGGAGTTGCAACCCCTAGTTTACCAGCTACCAATGAAATAAGATCCAACCTTTAACTATTTACTAGACACTATTGGAAGGAGATACAACCCCTGAAGTATGAGCTACCACTTGCTTGACCTCAATGATTCATCTTTTAGACCAATTTAAACCTCAAACAATGAAGGCCACTTCCTTTCATAAACAATTATGTTTTTCACTTCAAACAATAACCATAACCACCATTAAATCACCTTAAACAAAATTTGACCATTGGTCAATCTACCATCCACCTCTGAACAATAAAAAACCATCACACCAACAACACTACCTCTTGCAAATTCTATTATGCTTATATAGAATTAGGATTGATATTTTTAGTTCTTTATCTTGCACTTAATTATCACTTATCAAAACTTTGATCTCATTAAATTCTTGTTTATCTATTTATGGAATGTCCTCTTGATGCGCACAATAAAAATTCTAACTATTCTCCCCTATCTTTGCAAGAAAACTTGAGTTAAATTTCTCAAATCTACAATTTTGGAATTTGATAGGTTTTAGCAATGTTTCTTTGAAATTTGATTGACTCCAAATTTAGCGTATTTGCTAAACACACCTCCAAACTGTCCATTTCGTCATCCGTCATCTAAGCTACCAAATTGTTCATTCCTGGATTTTCAAACTTTAGTGCTCTCCTAGTTTGGTTCAATGATCCAGGTGGCTCTAGACACAGGCAGAAGTCCAAGAGGACTCAGAAAGGGCCAAAATTCAAAGTAGTCAGATTTCTCCCAAACTAGTACTAGATCGAAGTGGTCATCACCATAATTCCAATGGTGTGAATGAAACTCAAATCCTAGCTCGTATGAGGGAGAAAGAGCTAGTCAAAGTTGCGATCAAAGTTAGGTTGTGGGCCACGTTTAAGTGTCCTATAAATTGACCGAGTCTCGGACATGGAATCTAGCTCCTGAGGAGTGGGTGAATTTCTTGGATACTTAATTTGTCTAATATCCCTTATATTAGACAAAATAAGTAAAAATGTTATTGTTATATAAAAGTCCAAAAAAATATTTAACTGGGTGGCGAGCCATGACCCCCGTCACCCCCATCGGACCAAGCATAACATTAAAGACAAAATGTTAATTAAAAAAGGCTGATGGGCCATGACCCCCATTGGCATAACCACATTTAAAAACAAATTAATGGGTTGGTGGCCATGACCCTACCGGACACTCCAAACTACACAAAACCAACGTATATATATGGAGTGTTGGGCGGGCCACCTCCAGTGGACCCGACCCACATTCACATCCACTTGCCATGTGTCGAACCAAGGGTGGTGGGGCTTGAAATGGCCCAATTGGTGTGGTTGTCCCCCCTCTTGGGCACCCTCACAAACTCCACTCCACTTAAAATGTGTCATGTTTAAATGAAAACGTTAAATGTGCCCATTAAAATGGCTACTAACCTTTAAAATGGTTTCGTATTAACATGCTGCGCCAAATTTACAATGCATATAATTTTGGAGGGGTCAGGATTTGATCTCCCAACCTTTGCGCTCCTAATTTATCCGCCTTAACCAATGTGCCACAACACCCTTGTTGTAATCTCTACCCATGGTCATATATTTAACCATTCAACTTCATTTGCATGGGGGGAAATGGAGGCCAAGGCAGAGTGCGGAGTTCGAGACAATTTTTTTAATTAATTACAGGTGGAACCATGAGCGTGGAGCAGAGGTGGGTAGAACCATGATTGAGCCCAAATTTTAGGAGGGAGAAAATTTTCAAGTGTCCAAATAGACAAAATTCTGACCCCAAAATTCATGTGACCCCAAATTTTCACTTTGTCAGAATTCAAAAATTCGGCAGTCGATTTTACACTATTTGATGCCACAAATCTGATGGTGTAATCAAATTTTCCATTTGATCATTATATTTTTTGGCAATTTTCCAGATTGGAGTGATGGTGTCATATTTCAGAGTGTGGATAGTCGATCTTATGCCATGCGACACCACGATTTCATTGGTGCATTCAAATTCAGAAACTAAGTATTCTATTCTTCAGCTAACATTAGAGTTGAGGTATATGCAGTGTTGTTTTAATGTACTTCTTTGATCATTTGCTGTGAGATGTACTATGTTGTTTCGATTCCTGCTTGATGTATGATGCAGAATCTTTGTGTCTATTTCATGTGAGATGTATTGATCATGGATTGTTATGTATGTTTTTATTGAGATCACTTTGTTACCATGATGGCGGGATACTCATTGTCACCATGGGTGTTTTGGTTGAGATCCGTTTGATGCCATGATGCTGGGATACTCAATGTAACCATGCATACGTTTATGTCATGTTGATAGGAGGTCCATTGTGAGTGATAGTTCCTATAGCAGAATGTCTCATGGAGAGACTTTGCCACTCATGTAGAGGGCATATATCCTTGTATGACAAATGTACATCTTCACCATTTCCAGAACTAAATGAAGCGGCCAACACCATCTTGACACCGGGCCCAGAGACGTAGTCCACACTGGACAAACTTCGTTATCAATATTTTGTGTTTTATGTTGGTGATTCTTTTCATGTTCCCTCTTCTTTACAACATGCATATATGTTCCTTTATTCTCTTTAAATGACATTCTAAGAACATCATAGAAGTAAAAGATCTTGGTTAAATATGGGAGTTGAGTCAACTCAGATCATTCAAAAACCCCAAAATGTGGTGCATAATGCCAAATTCCGAGCTGTTGTCCCGTTCATACAATGTATAAGATTGAGTCAATAAAATCGAGGATGTAGAATTTTGTTTGAGACCGAGCACTTTTCTCATAAAATTGCCACATGTGACCTTCGATGGGTCCCTCCGTGCTGTAGCCCCGAGGGCTTAACCTTCATTCATAAAATATTTTGTGCCCGTGGTAATAACTCTCACACAAAATTAGGTGCTTGCCCATTCTTTAACTCTCGGTGTTTATTTTCTCAATGAATGCTTTCTCAGGAAAAAATCACTGGAGAAACCTTGATTACTTTCGAGAATTTTTCTTCTGAGATTTATTTCTTCTAGGGTCATTTATTATGTGGTGATTTTCTTCCAGGATGACGTGTCCATGGGGACCACTTTATTAGCACATGGACCAATCAAATTTTAGATGGGATTACCTATCTATCATGTCATCTCCGAACTTATTCTTAGAATTTATTTTTGGTGGCTCTAAGAATAACTTTTGAGAATAGTTTCCTCTGAGATCTATTTCTTCTAGGGTGATTTTCCTCCAAGATTATGTGTCTTCTTGGACTAATAAAAAATTCAAGGATGCCATCTCATCGCCACTATGTCCCAAAGTAATTTGTCGAGATTTTTTACCTATGCACCATGCCATAACTTCAGAGATCATTTCTTTTGGGGTGATGTTTCACTGCTAATTATCTTCCACCTATGCAAGGTTGCCATGTGTCACTAATTTTTTCCCAATTGGTCATCCATAAACACTAAATATGCATGCCACATGTCATGATCCAATTAGGCCACATCACTTCTGATTTCACCATCCACCTTGTCTCCTTAACCATTCAAATTGTGCCATGTGTCACATTTGAATAGGTCCATACTATCAAGTCTCCAAGTCACTAGTATGGCAGAAAGAGGGTCCCAATCCTTAGTCTTTTTAAAAATTTATTTATAAGAAAAACCATGAGATTCAAGAAATTCGGTTTAGAAGACCTATAGTCTCATCTCTCGAATCCTTGGGATCTCAGGATTTTCTGAATGCAGACTCTCAGGGGAATCTCGGAGGAGTTTCTTAATTTTGATGACAACTTTGTCTAATCTCTGAGTCCTGGCATTGTTTTATTGCGCCACCAAAACTATTTAATTTCCATAGTTTTACATGGACTTCCCAGGTTTGGTTTCAGGAAAAATGGGGAGGAGGTCCTACTAAGATATCGACCGCCAATCTTCGATAAAGTTTTTTGGCATTACCACCCAACATGGGGCTCCCCTTGCAGCCAAACCACTAGTGTAATTGGGCCCTCACAATTTCGTTGATGGAGTTAAGGGAACACGTGGCACACATATGACTTTGATCTTACAGGGGATTTACCTATGATTCTCCATGAACTACTTTTCCAAATTCTCCTCCATGTTTGGCGACATTCCAAACCTAACTTTGATTAAGGCCAACACCATTTCATTAATTGCAACCATTGACTTTAAGGCTTTTGATCTTTGATTGGAAATGACTTTTGATCTAGGAGGCTATTTGAAAACTTCTATATACCACCAGAAATATCTTTTAGAGTGCTATCCATCTGAACAATTTGTAATAGTACTTGAGATGATCAATTATACTAGAAATGGCTCCAAAGTCTCTACACCTTAGCATTCTTGTTGCAACCACTCCTGACTTTGCAATCATCTTCTTTGCCTTTTCCATCAATAAAAACATATTTTTAACATGGCCCACTACAATTTTTGCACTTTCACTTTATCCCAATGAACCCAAAGGCCTGAGTATCTTGGGACACAACTTCAAGCAATTTATCGATTTTTGGGTCCGAACACAGATTTATTTTCAAAGATAGTAACATGAGAAAATTGACCCAAACACACCATTGGCACAAACCTTAAGGTATTTGTTACATCATCATGCTAATTTCATCTACGAAATGTGTCCCCTACTAGAAGTTCCATGTGTCACCTAGAAGTAGGCCTCTTTGGCACCTAAAATGTCCAAATCTGCATTCCAAGTGTCCTAAGCATTGGGTGCCACATGAGCGCGTGTTGACATCATATCACCACCGTGGTTAGCAAAATCATCCTGATAATCATCATCAACCAATGGGAGTGTGGAACATATCATAATGTCATTGATTGACCCAAGGGATAAAAAAAAATGCTCAAAATTCTACCAAAAATAGCACCAAATTGTAGATCTTGTAGCTTTGATTTCAATGATGCTTGAATCGCCTCAATCTAAAAACATATGTGAAATTTATTGCATTCTGAAGTTTTTGAAAAACAAATAAAAATCCAACTTGTAGGGTTGTATGGGTAGAGTATGGCCACCACCTGGAAGTTTGTACTCTAACATGGTTCTTACATCAACAGGGAAACTGTGCAACACAAAGCCAATCAAAACTGGACACATGGCTTGACTGTACAAAGGAACTTGACACAATTTTATTGGTTGGTGGTGATTTTGGTCGGCCAATCATAGGCCACCACATATCCCAATGAAAGGATGCCACATGGCCCTATGGAAGGCCAACATGTGGCTTAGTTTTTGACGCCAAAATTTTGGTTGTTTGACAGACTGACCTCCCTGAGGTTTGACCCCGCGATGTCTGGCAACACAAGCCTCCGCACTACCAATCAACCATGGTGGTTATTGTTAATACAATGTCTAACAGTTTTATATTTAAAGTCTAATAGTTGGTCGTTGGGGGGGTGGGGGGAGGGGGCGGGCTCACCCGATCGGCCCATCCATGAGCTATATGATATGCAACATGACTTTGTGCGAAGGCAAGAGGGGCGAGGCACAAGTCCTAGCCTCAGTTCCATATTATCAAATTGTTGCTTTTTGATGTTTCTTATTGTCTATTCTTCACTATTAAAATATGAAAAATTTTAATTAGTTTATGTGCTTTTGCAATATCGATACATTGCCCATAAGATGTTAACTAACTTGCAAAACTTTACAAGAAACCTTAAATTTTAATTTTAGATCAGTTTGGTATCAGAGCATGGTTGTTATGAAGGTTTGATAGTTTTTGTAAGTGTTTTATTGAATGATTACAAGGTCTAAATTAATAAGAGGAGAATGAGTACTTGAAGAACCAAACCCTCAAATTGTTTCAAGGAGGTCACAAACTCTAAAAAATCCACTAGTCATGATACATGAAGAAGGACAGGAGATGATGTTTGAGGATGAGAGAGCTTTTAGAAAGGAATTCTATGAAATGTTTGAGCTGTTGAAAGTATTGTACAATGAGAGGACAAAAAGGTTGGAAGGAGAAAGATCAAATCAACCAAAAGGCAATGGTGGTGATGGGTGCAAGCCTCCACCTCCACCTCCCCCTTAACCTCCATCTACACCTCCATCTTTTCCTCCTTCTTCACCTCCTTCATCTCATAGAATAACTCCTCCTCCATCTCTAGAAGGACATGATAAGTATCCTTTTATTATGCTTGATGTCAAGTTTAGATTTCCTATGTACAATGGGGAAGTAAATGTTGAAAAGTTGGATAACTGGGTTCGTTAAAATGAAGTCTATTGCAAGATTCAAAAGCTTGATGATGATGTGTTATAGCGGCTACAACAACCCTTAAAAAGTTTGCCTTAGCTTCATTTTGGAGCCTCCCTACTTACCATCTATTATCACAAAATCATGTACTGATGGCTGCTAATCAGTTAGACTCTATGTAACTATTTCAGACCAGACTCTTGGCTAAGGATTAGCCTCCCTAACCTGAGAGGGCTCTCTCAAAATAAAATTTTGACTATGATTAACACTAAGAGGGCTAACTCTTGAAATGAGAACTTTAATAAACATGATGGTTGGAAATACAACATAAGATTTCTTCCATTGGGCTCATGGAGTCAAACACCATTTCAGTAAATTATCAACTACTCATTCATGGAAGTCAAGGCATGTAATGTCTAAACACTCAAAACATTTCTCAAATGAACCTCAACTCATAAATATACACAGGAAATCTGAGAAACTAGGTGAATTCAGAGTGATTGTATATCTAAAGAGCTATAAAATATAAAGGATAAGACAAAGCCACATACATCTTGAGCATTTGAACAAAGTATGAATCTTGAGAAGAAAAAGTAGTCTTTTCTATTACTATAACAAGTCTTTTACATAAGCCAATATAAACTCTGTTTTTTCATAAACATCCAACCTTGATTACATAGAAGATTCAACTATATATAACATCCTTATTCTAACTAATCGATATTCCTCCTCCCACATGAGGGGAATTCGATTCTGCCTATGATGACACCTGCTAACTTTTAACTAACTAATAATTACAGCTGACTATTAATTGACAGCGCTGGAATCCTAAAACAATTAAAATTTTAATTCTACTAGATCTTCTAGACTTCTAAATCAAATAGGACTCGAATTCTATAACAGCCTTGATCTTAAATCATTTTCGTTCTCTGACATATGGAGTTTGGCTGAGATAGCTGTGATGAATCTTTAATGCTCCATGTTTGTCTTCAATGACACATCTTTTCTGTTACCTTGAAACATAGGCCCCTGTTTGTCGGTCCTTGATGTGCTGTTCCATTTTGGTCGTCCAACACTAGAAAGCAGATAACTAAGATCCAGTTGTTGATTCTTCATGAGGGATATGCGCCTTGGTCTTAGCAAATGTGTTCTTCCAATAATATCCTCTGACTTCGCATAACCCAGCTGTGCAAGAATACTTCTAACCTCTTCTTATGAGATGCCTTAATGACAGAAATGACTCTGTCTATGACTTGAGACCTGTCCAAAAAGGTGCCCTTCGCTTCTTCATAGTGCCTTTGATGTTTCGTAGAAAATCTGTCAATTGATTTCCTCTCTTCCTTTCCGCAAGTGAAGCTGCCACGCTAGCATATATGTGCACAACAGGAAGATTGAATTCATAGATTATTTTAAAAGTTAGATCAAAGTTTTTTCCTCGACAAGAGTCTCAGCAACTTCAGATCTTCTTCCGAAAGTTTCAGGATCATTGGGATTTCCAAAAAGAGAATGCTTCCATGGAGGGCCATCCGCATCATTGAAAAATCGCACTACATCCATCTGATGAGCAACATACTGAACATCTGCAACATTGCCACTGCGAGAAGCAACCTGGAAAGCACTTTTTAAATGACCACACACCACACATGCCAAAACCTTCATGTGGCTACTCTTTAGCATATCTATAAGCTTGTCTGGCCGTTCTTATGTTTATTAGCAAATACATTAATAGCTGCCCCGAGCACCTGGTCCCAGCCACCATCATCAACACATATACCGACTGTTATAGCCGCGCTCTATATCTGGAAGTGATCTGCTGTTCAAATCGAAAGCCTTTGATCCAGGATGTTTAACACAAACACATATTGCGCTCACTTTCTTATATTCAAGATCTTTTAAAACTTATCTCACATTGTTCCTAGGTCCTCCCTTCATGAAGAGTGGTCACTCTGTAGCCCACTTTATCAAGATTATTTGCTAAAGAATCAACGGTCTTCTTTGCGTTGATAAAAACAATTGCTGTCTTATCTCCCAAGTCATTTAACAATCTCTCTAGTATTGACATCTTCTCTCCGTCCTTCAACATCATCACATGTTTAGTTATAAGTTCAGTTGCTTTGCCAGCAGGACCTATGGTAACCGCAACAGGATTTCTACGATACTTGCGAGCTAACCGTTCCGCATTAGGCGGCATTGTTGCACTGAAAAGAACCATAGAAGCTTTTCTTGATGATGCACTGCCATCATCAGATATGTGAACCTGTTCATTGTTTCTCTCTACTAGATGAACCGTAGATTTGGAATCCTTGTCAATTTGCTTAATCGCAACCAACCACCTTCGTAGTGCCTGGACCCTCTCGATTCCCCTAACAAACAGAGCAACCTCTTCCAATCTTCTCACAACAAGTTTGAAGCTATTTGGGTTTCGTACATAGATACGATCTTGGAAGAGTTCGGCGCCTTCAACGATGGCTTGGCCAGCATGTTGAACAACGGTTCCGGCATAGTTTTTTTTTTTACCGTGTCTTGTAATTGTGAAGTGTCATCATCCATTGCTTCACTAGTCCGTGAGACTGGAGCCATTGCTGCTTCAATATCCCATATGAACACTTCACGACAAGGACCTCCTGAAGCAACAATATTGCTATTTTTTGATGTCACTGCAAGGCATGTAACATAATCAAAATGTTGACGAAGAGTTCTGGTGCAGACACCATCAGAGAAAGGACGCCAGGTCTTGAGAGTAGTGTCTAAAGAACAAGAAACAAATCCTCTATATATCCTCTTTTCGTCCAGCTCCTCATCCTCATTCTCAGGCTTCAAGTTGTTTGAAGGCATAGCATCTAAAACTCCAACAACTTGTGACTCAAAACCCATGTCAATCATGCGATCTGCTTCATCCAGAACAACATAGTTACATTGATTCAGGACAGCATATCTTCTTTCAAGACAGTCAAGCAGACGACCAGGTGTTGCTATTACAATTTCACACCCTTGGCGCAATTTGAATCCATTTGACCCGGAAACACTAATTTTTTCCATATCTTGAGAAATGTAAGCCCAAAAGCACAATCTTGATAGAGATGAAACAAGGGACTTTCATCCACAGGAACCTGTAAAGAGACAGTTCAGCTTCTTGAAGAGTTAGACAAATTCAAACCAAAGCCAATATATTCTGCAAGGGGCATTTTCCTATCCATCTGAATGCAATGACTATAGGATTTTATCTAATAGTCATCCTTGGCATGAGACTGTTCACTCTCAAACTGGAAACCTTTCTTCTATTATACACCTGTGTGCTTTCCTTCTTATAATTGGCACCTTTTTCAAAAGCCACCTTTCTATTAACCTCAGCTGTCATTGACAGTGGAACTGATTGAGGATTTTTATCCTGGTTAACAAGCTTTAAACTCTCACTAGAAGGCAGGCAAGCCTGTAGCCATAACTCAGATGAATTACAAACTTCACCATCAATTTGCCGAAACAGGCTTTTCTATGCATATATCATATTCCCACAGAACTCATAGGAGACAAAAGTGATATGGGTGAGCAATGGTTTCGGACAAATCCCCAATTCCATAGCGCAGCCAGTGCAAATTATGAATTATGCACTACTGAAATCACCTAAACATTTTGCGCTGCGAAACTGCTAAAAGGGTTCATGTGCTTATTTGCAGACATTTAGCATCGAAATTTTGTCAGTGATAATAGTGGCTCCACTTGGGATAGTGTGCCCTTGTGGTACACTAAGAACATCCAGATCCAGTGCCTTATCCATTTGTGACAATCAGAAATTTGCTTGACAAGCATGACTGTAGGAGAAAGAAAGCTACATCTACTGAAAAATGTTCAGTTGACCTTGAGCTTATTTGTATTTACCTACCTACCTACCCTAACAATTTCAACTTCTTTCTGCTCAATCAATATGAAATTTCCAATGTAGCCAATCCTCTGTTTTATCTGATATCTAATTTCTTTGACTGCATCGGAATTCAGAGCTAATATGATGGTGTGATGACCGCTGCCACTGAAATTGTCTCTGATCTTTATAAGTAAACTGAAGCACTGGAGAGTAAAACTCTTCCATGTAATCAGCTATAGGATCCCAGAATACATGATCAGCTTGATTTTTCTTGTAACTTTCTGGTGGTGCAAACTGATCTTCAACAACAGTGTACAGTTCCTCAATCGTGAAAGAGAAAGGAAGCAACACTCTCTCCTTATGTGCTACCATAGAAATCTTTTGAAAAGAATGATCATGACCATGAAGACTATATGATTGAATTTGACCTTCTAAATCTTCAATGTCTTTCTCAATGTCCTTAGCAACTTCATCCAAAAATTTCATCTTATCTTCTGCTTTACAGTCAAAGGACTTTAGATACGATGACAAGGACAAAGAAAAAATTTCACCTATTTCTTCATTAATATGATCATCATTCCATAGTTTGAAACCCTCAACTGAAGGAGAGTTTGCCACCACCTCTGACCTATCTATCCATTCCTCCAAAAACATAAGCCATAAGTCTTGAAATGACTTAATGAATTTGATAGGAAAGATTTCAACCCATTGTTTACATTTCCCTTGAAGTGAATCATAGAATAACATAATGCAAACATCCTCATTTTTAACTCTAAGAAGCTCGGCAAAATGACAGAAATCTGAGATATGTTTCAAAGTTAAACTCAAATCTTCTCCATTAAATTTGGGACCATTCATTAGAAAATATGCATCCTTGGGAAAATGATTTGGGAAACCATGAATTCCCGAAAAATCTATGCATGCATACCTTGAACTAAGAATGGTAGCTTCTGGGTCCTTCATAACTCCAATGGAATCACCATGAATGTATGAATTTTGAATTATTCAACAATGGAGTCGCCAAGGTAGATTTGCAGCCTCAAAAAAAAAAAAACTTTCTGAGCTCCTGCTACCTTCAGAAGTTCAGCTTTATAATTTCGGGAAAGAATAAGCTTCAGACTCCCGGCAGACGCACCAAAATGTTATCACAAAATTAGTACTAATGGCTGCTAATCAGTTAGACTCTATGTAACTATTTCAGACCTGACTCTTGGCTAAGGATTAGCCTCCCTAACCTGAGAGGGCTCTCTCAAAATAAACTACTGATTTATCTTTAAACACTAAGAGGGCTAACTCTTGTAATGAGAACTTAAATAAACATGATGGTTGGGAATACAACATAACATTTCTTCCATTGGGCTCATGGAGTCAAGCACCATTTCAGTAAACTATCAACTACTCATTCATGGAAGTCAAGGCATGTAATGTTTAAACACTCAAAACATTTCTCAACGAACCTCAACTCATAAGTATACACAGGAAGTCTGAGCACTAGGTGAATTCAGAGTGATTGTATACCTATAGAGCTGTAAAACATGAAGGATAAGACAAAACCACATACATCTTGAGCATTTGAACAAAGTATGAATCTTGAGAAGAAAAAGTAGTCTTTCTATTACTGTAAAAAGTCTTTTACATCAGCCAATATAAACTCTGTTTTTTGCATAAACATCCAACCTTGATTACATAGAAGATTCAGCTATATATAGCAACACAACTCTAACTACTTGGAGCTTCCTCCTCCAGCATGAGGGGAGCTCGATGACTGTCACTAATGACCCTTATCTGTTTTTAACTAACTTATTTAATAAAACAACCATTAACAGAAGTTCTAAAGAGTTCTAATCTAATTATAACTCTAATTCTATCTCCTTCGTAGAAAGATTCCTCCTTGCAGCTTTGACACCTGGTTCCCTTTGCATTTGGCTGAGATGGCATGAGATGAGCAATTAATGTTCCATGTTTGCTTTGGATGCTGAAGACTTTGATCCGCTCCACGTTGGCTGAGAATATCCCTAAACTTTCGGTTCTGGTCTTCCATCACCTAGCATCACCGAGTATGCAGCAGTAGGTCCTTTAAATATTTAATAACCCCTGAATACAAGGCATTACCACGTTCCTAATATGCTGGAGGCTTCTTTGATGGACAGGTATCTCTCTTTAAAATTCCCACTCATAATATCCACTGTCTGTCTGCGTTTAAAAAAACATCATCTACAGCAGTTTCGTAGTGCGCTACGAAACTACTGTTTTATTTGAAACAGTTTGCTTTTTTAACCCGAGGTCTTAATATGATCATACCTGTCCAGTGTCACAAAAATGAATCTACATCTGCATCACACTTGTCTTGTTGTGTTTGCAATGTGCATTTACCTGCCAAGAACTATACATGTGCACAAGAACTGAGATGCCTTTAACCTTAGTTAATTCCACTGCTGGAAAATATCTTGTATATGAAAATCAGTGGAATCAATTAAACCATAAAATCTGCCTCTGCCAACGGAAATTTCCAATGTCATTAAGCAGTAGCTGTCACTGTAGTTTGTGACAACACTCATCTGACAAAACCATAACTGTAGATCAAGCCTGGAGTAAAACTGGACCAATCCAGGAACTGAGTATGTTACTTAGTGCCAATTGTACTTCTCCTGAACCATGCTCACAGCTGACTAGACTTGCTAATAGTGGGAAAAATCGAGACAAACAATTGCTAAATGCAGCATCCTTCAATCCACTAATAGCTTGCAAAGTTGACACAACTAAAGGAGCCCGAGAAGCCAATTCACCCCTTCTTGTAGAACCTAATGGAATCACAGAATGTGGCCTTGAATGATCACCACTATACTCAGGACAAAACTCCTACAAAATACATTTCCATCTCAGACCTGAAACTTTGTGCTAGCAAGATTATCCGAGCTGTTCCAATGAGTACCACTTCTCAAACAGTGACAGGATTGAGGTTGGGAAAGAACACGAGGCATCATAATCAAAATGAATTGATTATAGCATACTATCAGTTCGTGCAGGTAGCCTCATCCATAAAACTAACCTTCTTATCAAGGAGAATCAAGCTGAACAGGTCCTTATAATACTCGACATGTGAGGGATCAATTTCAATCAAGTCATTAAATAACTGCAAAACCTCATCTGTATGCATTCTTTTACTTCTGAGTATGGAACCACTAGACAGCATGTCCTGTGCTATCAACAATCTCGCAAGCGTAATCTTTGCCCATTTACTGTTCATTTCTATCTCAAGTAACTCCCTGCCACAGAAATTGGACCCCCTGCACACTGTACATTCTCTAGTGTCTGTGCTGAATCCTTTCTGGTGAGACAATTTCAATCGAAGGCCCTTCTACACTATTAAGAGCTTCATTGAGTGGAACCCATTTCGCCTCTCTATGAGTTACAAACTCATGAGTTTCCCTTACATACCGCATCATATATAGAAGACAACTTGTCTTAGTTTTAGATAAAGAATAAACCGACATCTTTGACATTGTCCGAGGCTCCAATATCTGAAAAATTCACACCAATTCCACCAGCAGGAATGACCTCTGGTCTAATTCGTTTCTCAAAGTCATTGTCTGGAGCCACTCCTAGTTTAGAAGCAAAAGTAGTTGGATTTGATGCCTTTGGACCGTTGCCTTTTTTCTTAGGGTCGGTTTCTTTTAATTTCCACCGTTTTGCCATCAAGGACGTGCTTGTCATCTATAACCTTATCCACGACAGACGTGGCAGCATAAGTCACAAACCCAAATCCCCGAGGCTGGCCCGAGAGACGGTCTCTCATGATAACGGAGTCGGTTAGTTCCCCATACTTTTTCCAAGTGCAGCTGCTCTTCCAACTCATGGTTTCTTGCTTGAATATCTTCAAGTAAATGGTCGTATTTGCAAGCTTGACATAAAAGTTCTCTAATCCACAATTCAAGCCAATGGCACCGCCATTCAATATGGTGTCTATAATCTTTCCACTCAGATGTCAATGCTTTCTTCCTTTTCATTTCCACTCTGCAGACAGTTGACAAATAGGTTTGCCCCATGCGGATGATAAATCATCATTTTCATAATGTCAAACACTGGAAATAACATTTGAACGGGCCATGAAGTAAGCATCTTGATTATAATATTCATATCAGTGTCAACAAAAGCACTAGTGTGATAATGAGAAGTGTCTTTTAATATTGCCACAATGGCATTAAGTCGCATTGATTCTGCATGATTTAGTGAAAGCGGTCGTTGTCCCTCATCTGATGTCATTGCATTATTGAATTCTGAAATCTTTCGAAGAATACCATCAAACTGTGCTGTGTCGAAATAAAGCATTCCCCTCTTTGGAATATGCTTGAAGTTATACTTTTCAGGGGGATCTGACATAAATGAAGATGGCTGTCTAGGAATATAAGCATTTGCACCAGTATAAGGATCAACAAATGAATTGTCCAATGGAACATTTTCCTGCCCTGTATTTTGCAAAATAAATTGTACAATATGTTCCCTATATGTTAGTGGAAGTCCTTCTTTCAAAAGCCATTGTTCTGCAACAAAGTAGGGATTATCCCCACGGTTGTATGGCAGCTTCCTAATGGGTTCACCATCCTCAATATCCACATCAAATACATAGTCATATGCAACACCATCAAGTTTTTTACGCCCTTGTAAATCATCAGGCGCATCCACTACTTCACCAATTTTATCCCATTTGTACTCTGTTGAATTCCAAGAATAAGCAACTCCAGTATCACCTTCATATAGTCTTAGTGTTTGATCCGTTCTCCTCCAGTTCTTCAACATAGACCATATATTTTTTTTATTTAAGGCAGAGACTTCACTCTCCAACTGGAAACCTTTCTTCTATTATACACCTGTGTGCTTTCCTTCTTATAATTGGCACCTTCTTTCAAAAGCCACATTTCTATTAACCTCAGCTGTCATTGACAGTGGAACTGATTGAGGATTTTTATCCTGGTTAACAAACTTTAAACTCTCACTAGAAAGCAAGCAAGTTTGTAGCCATAACTCAGATGAATTACAAACTTCACCATCAATTTGCCGAAACGGGCTTTTCTATGCATATATCATATTCCCACAGAACTCATAGGAGACAAAAGTGATATGAGTGAGCAATGGTTTCGGACAAATCCCCAATTCCGTAGCGCAGCCAGTGCAAATTATGAATTATGCGCTACTGAAATTACCTAAACATTTTGCGTTGCGAAACTGCTAAAAGGGTTCATGTGCTTATTTGCAGACATTTAGCATCGAAATTTGTCAGTGATAACAGTGGCTCCACTTGGGATAGTGTGCCCTTGTGGTACACTAAGAACATGCAGATCCAGTGCCTTATCCATTTGTGACAAACATAAATTTGCTTGACAAGCATGACTGTAGGAGAAAGAAAGCTACATCTACTGAAAAATGCTCAGTTGACCTTGAGCTTATTTGCATTTACCTATACCTACCTACCCTAACAATTTCAACTTCCTTTTGCTCAATCAATATGAAATTTCCAATGTAGCCAATCATTTATCTTATCTGACATTTGTTCTTTGACTGCATCGGAATTCAGAGCTAATATGATGGTGTGATGACCATTGCCACTGAAATGGCTTCTGATTTTCATAGAAAAGCTGAAACACTGGAGAGTAAAACTCTTCCATGTATTCAGCTATAGGATCCCAGAATACATGATCAGCTTGATGATTCATGTAATTTTCTGGCTGCTCAAATTGATCTTCAACATCAGTGAACTCTTCTTCAATTGTAAAAGAGAAAGGAACCAGCATTCCTTCCTTGTGTTCTGTCACAGTAAGCTTTTGAAAATAATGATCATGATTATGAAAACTATATGCCTGAATTTGACCTTCTAAATCTTCAATGTCTTTCTCAATGTCCTTAGCAACTTGTCCAAAAATTTCATCTTATTTTCTGACTTGCACTCAAATTATTTTAGATACGAAGACAAGGACAAAGAAAAATTTTCCTCTGTATCTCCATTACTATGATCATTATTCCATTGTTTGAAACCTTGAACTGAAGGAGAACTTGCCAACACTTCTGACCTATCTATCCATTCGTCCACAAACATATACCAAAAGTCTTCAAATGACTTAATGGATTTGACAGGAAAACTTTCAATCCATTGTTTGCATTTCCCTTGAAATGAAACATAGAATAACATAATGCAAACATCCTCATGTTTAACTCTAAGAAGCTCAGCAAAATGACAGAAATCTAATATATGCTTCAACGTTAAACTCAATTCTTCTCCATTGAATTTTGGACCATTCCTTAGAAAATATGCATCCTTGGGAAAATGATTTGGGAAACCATGAATCCCTGAAAAATCTATGCATGCATACCTTGAAATAAGAATGGTAGCATCTAGGTCCTTCATAACTCCAGTGGAATCACCATGAATCTATGAATTTTGAATTCTTCAACAATGGAGTCGCCAA
>APFE031608830.1:51744-67227 GCA_000404065.3 Pinus taeda
AGGCATGTAATGTCTAAACACTCAAAACATTTCTCAAATGAACCTCAACTCATAAATATACACAGGAAATCTGAGCAACTAGGTGAATTCAGAGTGATTGTATATCTATAGAGCTGTAAAATATAAAAGATAAGACAAAGCCACATACATCTTGAGCATTTGAACAAAGTATGAATCTTGACAAGAAAAAGTAGTCTTTTCTATTACTGTAACAAGTCTTTTACATAAGCCAATATAAACTCTGTTTTTTCATAAACATCCAACCTTGATTACATAGAAGATTCAACTATATATAACATCCTTATTCTAACTAATCAATATTCCTCCTCCCGCATGAGGGGAATTCGATTCTGCCTATGATGACACCTGCTAACTTTTAACTAACTAATCATTACAGCTGACTATTAATTGACAGCACTGGAATCCTAAAACAATTAAAATTTTAATTCTACTAGATCTTCTAGACTTCTAAATCAAATAGGACTCGAATTCTATAACAGCCTTGATCTTCAATCATTTCTGTTCTCTGACATCTGGAGTTTGGCTGAGATAGCTATGATGAATCTTTAATGCTCCATGTTTGTCTTCAATGACACATCTTTTCTGTTACCCTGAAACATAGGCCCCTGTTTGTTGGTCCTTGATGTGCTGTTCCATTTTGGTCGTCCAACACTAGAAAGCAGATAACTAAGATCCAGTTGTTGATTCTTCATGAGGGATATGCGCCTTGGTCTTAGCAAATGTGTTCTTCCAATAATATCCTCTGACTTCGCATAACCCAGCTGTGCAAGAATACTTCTAACCTCTTCTTCTGAGATGCCTTAATGACAGAAATGACTCTGTCTGTGACTTGAGACCTATCCAAAAAGGTGCCCTTCGCTTCTTCATAGTGCCTTTGATGTTTCATAGAAAATCTGTCAATTGATTTCCTCTCTTCCTTTCCGCAAGTGAAGCTGCCACACCAGCATATATGTGCACAGCAGGAAGATTGAATTCATAGATTATTTTAAAAGTTAGATCAAAGTTTTTTCCTCGACAAGAGTCTCAGCAACTTCAGATCTTCTTCCGAAAGTTTCAGGATCATTGGGATTTCCAAAAGGAGAATGCTTCCATGGAGGGCCATCCGCATCATTGAAAAATCGAACTACATCCATCTGATGAGCAACATACTGAACATCTGCGACATTGCCACTGCGAGAAGCAACCTGGAAAGCACTTTTTAAACGACCACACACCACACATGCCAAAACCTTCTTGTGGCTACTCTTTAGCATATCTATAAGCTTGACTGGCCGTTCTTATGTTTTTTAGCAAATACATTAATAGCTGCCCCGAGCACCTGGTCCCAGCCACCATCATCAACACATATACCGACTGTTATAGCCACGCTCTATATCTGGAAGTGATCTGCTGTTCAAATCGAAAGCCTTTGATCCAGGATGTTTAACACAACCACATATTGCGCTCACTTTCTTATATTCAAGATCTTTTCAAACTTATCTCACATTGTTCCTAGGTCCTCCCTTCATGAAGAGTGGTCACTCTGTAGCCCACTTTATCAAGATGCTTTGCTAAAGAATCAGCGGTCTTCTTTGCGTTGATAAAAACAATTGCTGTCTTATCTCCCAAGTCATTTAACAATCTCTCTAGTCTTGACATCTTCTCACCGTCCTTCAACATCATCACATGTTTAGTTATAAGTTCAGTTGCTTTGCCAACAGGACCTATGGTAACCGCAACAGGATTTCTACGATACTTGCGAGCTAACCGTTCCACATTAGGTGGCATTGTTGCACTGAAAAGAACCATAGAAGCTTTTCTTGATGATGCACTGCCATCATCAGATATGTGAACCTGTTCATTGTTTCTCTCTACTAGATGAACCGTAGATTTGGAATCCTTGTCAATTTGCTTAATCGCAACCAACCACCTTCGTAGTGCCTGGACCCTCTCGATTACCCTAACAAACAGAGCAACCTCTTCCAATCTTCTCACAACAAGTTTGAAGCTATTTGGGTTTCGTACAGAGATACGATCTTGGAAGAGTTTGGCACCTTCAACGATGGCTTGGCCAGCATGTTGAACAACGGTTCCGGCATAGTTTTTTTTTTTTACCGTGTCTTGTAATTGTGAAGTGTCATCATCCATTGCTTCACTAGTCCGTGAGACTGGAGCCATTGTTGCTTCAATATCCCATATGAACACTTCACGACCAAGAACTCCTGAAGCAACAATATTGCTATTTTTTGATGCCGCTGCAAGGCATGTAACATAATCAGAATGTTCACGAAGAGTTCTAGTGCAGACACCATCAGAGAAAGGACGCCAGGTCTTGAGAGTAGTGTCTAAAGAACAAGAAACAAATCCTCTGTATATCCTCTTTTCGTCTAGCTCCTCATCCTCATTCTCAGGCTTCAATTTGCTTGAAGGCATAGCATCTAAAACTCCAACAACTTGTGACTCAAAACCCATGTCAATCATGCGATCTGCTTCATCCAGAACAACATAGTTACATTGATTCAAGATAGCATATCTTCTTTCAAGACAGTCAAGAAGACGACCAGGTGTTGCTATTACAATTTCACACCCTTGGCGCAATTTGAATTCATTTGACCTGGCAACACTAATTTTTTCCATATCTTGAGAAATGTAAGCCCAAAAGCACAATCTTGATAGAGAAGAAACAAGGGACTTTCATCCACAGGAACTTGTAAAGGGACAGTTCAGCTTCTTGAAGAGTTAGACAAATTCAAACCAAAGCCAATATATTCTGCAAGGGGCATTTGCCTATCCATCTGAATGCAATGACTATAGGCTTTTATCTGACAGTCATCCTTGGCATGAGACCGTTCACTCTCAAATTGGAAACCTTTCTTCTATTATACACCTGTGTGCTTTCCTTCTTATAATTGGCACCTTTTTCCAAAGCCACCTTTCTATTAACCTCAGCTGTCATTGACAGTGGAACTGATTGAGGATTTTTATCCTGGTTAACAAGCTTTAAACTCTCACTAGAAGGCAAGCAAGCCTATAGCCATAACTTAGATGAATTACAAACTTCACCATCAATTTGCCGAAACAGGCTTTTCTATGCATATATCATATTCCCACAGAACTCATAGGAGACAAAAGTGATATGGGTGAGCAATGGTTTCGGACAAATCCCCAATTCCGTAGCGCAGCCAGTGAAAATTATGAATTATGCGCTACTGAAATCACCTAAACATTTTGCGCTGCGAAACTGCTAAAAGGGTTCATGTGCTTATTTGCAAACATTTAGCATCGAAATTTTGTCAGTGATAACAGTGGCTCCACTTGGGATAGTGTGCCCTTGTGGTACACTAAGAACATGCAGATCCAGTGCCTTATCCATTTGTGACAAACAGAATTTTGCTTGACAAGCATGACTGTAGGAGAAAGAAAGCTACATCTACTGAAAAATGCTCAGTTGACCTTGAGCTTATTTGTATTTACCTACCTACCTACCCTAACAATTTCAACTTCTTTCTGCTCAATCAATATGAAATTTCCAATGTAGCCAATCCTCTATTTTATCTGATATCTGATTTCTTTGACTGCATTGGAATTCAGAGCTAATATGATGGTGTGATGACCGCTGCCACCGAAATTGTCTCTGATCTTTATAAGTAAACTGAAGCACTGGAGAGTAAAACTCTTCCATGTAATCAGGTATAGGATCCCAGAATACATGATCAGCTTGATTTTTCTTGTAACTTTCTGGCTGTGCAAACTGATCTTCAACAACAGTGTACAGTTCCTCAATCGTGAAAGAGAAAGGAAGCAACACTCTCTCCTTATGTGCTGCCACTCTCTCCTTATGTGCTGCCATAGAAATATTTTGAAAAGAATGATCATGACCATGAAGACTATATGATTGAATTTGACCTTCTAAATCTTCAATGTCTTTCTCAATGTCCTTAGCAACTTCATCCAAAATTTTCATCTTATCTTCTGCTTTACAGTCAAAGGACTTTAGATACGAGGACAAGGACAAAGAAAAATTTTCACCTATTTCTTCATTAATATGATCATCATTCCATAGTTTGAAACCCTCAACTGAAGGAGAGTTTGCCACTACCTCTGACCTATCTATCCATTCCTCCAAAAACATAAGCCATAAGTCTTGAAATGACTTAATGAATTTGATAGGAAAGCTTTCAACCCATTGTTTACATTTCCCTTGAAGTGAATCATAGAATAACATAATGCAAACATCCTCATGTTTAACTCTAAGAAGCTCAGCAAAATGACAGAAATTTGAGATATGTTTCAGAGTTAAACTCAAATCTTCTCCATTAAATTTGGGACCATTCATTAGAAAATATGCATCCTTCGGAAAATGATTTGGGAAACCATGAATTCTTGAAAAATCTATGCATGCATACCTTGAACTAAGAATGGTAGCTTCTGGGTCCTTCATAACTCCAGTGGAATCACCATGAATGTATGAATTTTGAATTATTCAACAATGGAGTCGCCAAGGTAGATTTGCAGCCTCAAAAAAAAACTTTCTGAGCTCCTGCTACCTTCAGAAGTTCAGCTTTATAATTTCGGGAAAGAATAAGCTTCAGGCTCCCGGCAGACGCACCAAAATGTTATCAAAAAATCATGTACTGATGGCTGCTAATCAGTTAGACTCTATGTAACTATTTCAGACCAGACTCTTGGCTAAGGATTAGCCTCCCTAACCTGAGAGGGCTCTCTCAAAATAAACTTCTGATTATGATTAACACTAAGAGGGCTAACTCTTGAAATGAGAACTTTAATAAACATGATGGTTGGAAATACAACATAAGATTTCTTCCATTGGGCTCATGGAGTCAAACACCATTTCAGTAAATTATCAACTACTCATTCATGGAAGTCAAGGCATGTAATGTCTAAACACTCAAAACATTTCTCAAATGAACCTCAACTCATAAATATACACAGGAAATCTGAGAAACTAGGTGAATTCAGAGTGATTGTATATCTAAAGAGCTATAAAATATAAAGGATAAGACAAAGCCACATACATCTTGAGCATTTGAACAAAGTATGAATCTTGAGAAGAAAAAGTAGTCTTTTCTATTACTATAACAAGTCTTTTACATAAGCCAATATAAACTCTGTTTTTTCATAAACATCCAACCTTGATTACATAGAAGATTCAACTATATATAACATCCTTATTCTAACTAATCGATATTCCTCCTCCCACATGAGGGGAATTCGATTCTGCCTATGATGACACCTGCTAACTTTTAACTAACTAATAATTACAGCTGACTATTAATTGACAGCGCTGGAATCCTAAAACAATTAAAATTTTAATTCTACTAGATCTTCTAGACTTCTAAATCAAATAGGACTCGAATTCTATAACAGCCTTGATCTTAAATCATTTTCGTTCTCTGACATATGGAGTTTGGCTGAGATAGCTGTGATGAATCTTTAATGCTCCATGTTTGTCTTCAATGACACATCTTTTCTGTTACCTTGAAACATAGGCCCCTGTTTGTCGGTCCTTGATGTGCTGTTCCATTTTGGTCGTCCAACACTAGAAAGCAGATAACTAAGATCCAGTTGTTGATTCTTCATGAGGGATATGCGCCTTGGTCTTAGCAAATGTGTTCTTCCAATAATATCCTCTGACTTCGCATAACCCAGCTGTGCAAGAATACTTCTAACCTCTTCTTATGAGATGCCTTAATGACAGAAATGACTCTGTCTATGACTTGAGACCTGTCCAAAAAGGTGCCCTTCGCTTCTTCATAGTGCCTTTGATGTTTCGTAGAAAATCTGTCAATTGATTTCCTCTCTTCCTTTCCGCAAGTGAAGCTGCCACGCTAGCATATATGTGCACAACAGGAAGATTGAATTCATAGATTATTTTAAAAGTTAGATCAAAGTTTTTTCCTCGACAAGAGTCTCAGCAACTTCAGATCTTCTTCCGAAAGTTTCAGGATCATTGGGATTTCCAAAAAGAGAATGCTTCCATGGAGGGCCATCCGCATCATTGAAAAATCGCACTACATCCATCTGATGAGCAACATACTGAACATCTGCAACATTGCCACTGCGAGAAGCAACCTGGAAAGCACTTTTTAAATGACCACACACCACACATGCCAAAACCTTCATGTGGCTACTCTTTAGCATATCTATAAGCTTGTCTGGCCGTTCTTATGTTTATTAGCAAATACATTAATAGCTGCCCCGAGCACCTGGTCCCAGCCACCATCATCAACACATATACCGACTGTTATAGCCGCGCTCTATATCTGGAAGTGATCTGCTGTTCAAATCGAAAGCCTTTGATCCAGGATGTTTAACACAAACACATATTGCGCTCACTTTCTTATATTCAAGATCTTTTAAAACTTATCTCACATTGTTCCTAGGTCCTCCCTTCATGAAGAGTGGTCACTCTGTAGCCCACTTTATCAAGATTATTTGCTAAAGAATCAACGGTCTTCTTTGCGTTGATAAAAACAATTGCTGTCTTATCTCCCAAGTCATTTAACAATCTCTCTAGTATTGACATCTTCTCTCCGTCCTTCAACATCATCACATGTTTAGTTATAAGTTCAGTTGCTTTGCCAGCAGGACCTATGGTAACCGCAACAGGATTTCTACGATACTTGCGAGCTAACCGTTCCGCATTAGGCGGCATTGTTGCACTGAAAAGAACCATAGAAGCTTTTCTTGATGATGCACTGCCATCATCAGATATGTGAACCTGTTCATTGTTTCTCTCTACTAGATGAACCGTAGATTTGGAATCCTTGTCAATTTGCTTAATCGCAACCAACCACCTTCGTAGTGCCTGGACCCTCTCGATTCCCCTAACAAACAGAGCAACCTCTTCCAATCTTCTCACAACAAGTTTGAAGCTATTTGGGTTTCGTACATAGATACGATCTTGGAAGAGTTCGGCGCCTTCAACGATGGCTTGGCCAGCATGTTGAACAACGGTTCCGGCATAGTTTTTTTTTTTTACCGTGTCTTGTAATTGTGAAGTGTCATCATCCATTGCTTCACTAGTCCGTGAGACTGGAGCCATTGCTGCTTCAATATCCCATATGAACACTTCACGACAAGGACCTCCTGAAGCAACAATATTGCTATTTTTTGATGTCACTGCAAGGCATGTAACATAATCAAAATGTTGACGAAGAGTTCTGGTGCAGACACCATCAGAGAAAGGACGCCAGGTCTTGAGAGTAGTGTCTAAAGAACAAGAAACAAATCCTCTATATATCCTCTTTTCGTCCAGCTCCTCATCCTCATTCTCAGGCTTCAAGTTGTTTGAAGGCATAGCATCTAAAACTCCAACAACTTGTGACTCAAAACCCATGTCAATCATGCGATCTGCTTCATCCAGAACAACATAGTTACATTGATTCAGGACAGCATATCTTCTTTCAAGACAGTCAAGCAGACGACCAGGTGTTGCTATTACAATTTCACACCCTTGGCGCAATTTGAATCCATTTGACCCGGAAACACTAATTTTTTCCATATCTTGAGAAATGTAAGCCCAAAAGCACAATCTTGATAGAGATGAAACAAGGGACTTTCATCCACAGGAACCTGTAAAGAGACAGTTCAGCTTCTTGAAGAGTTAGACAAATTCAAACCAAAGCCAATATATTCTGCAAGGGGCATTTTCCTATCCATCTGAATGCAATGACTATAGGATTTTATCTAATAGTCATCCTTGGCATGAGACTGTTCACTCTCAAACTGGAAACCTTTCTTCTATTATACACCTGTGTGCTTTCCTTCTTATAATTGGCACCTTTTTCAAAAGCCACCTTTCTATTAACCTCAGCTGTCATTGACAGTGGAACTGATTGAGGATTTTTATCCTGGTTAACAAGCTTTAAACTCTCACTAGAAGGCAAGCAAGCCTATAGCCATAACTCAGATGAATTACAAACTTCACCATCAATTTGCCGAAACAGGCTTTTCTATGCATATATCATATTCCCACAGAACTCATAGGAGACAAAAGTGATATGGGTGAGCAATGGTTTCGGACAAATCCCCAATTCCATAGCGCAGCCAGTGCAAATTATGAATTATGCACTACTGAAATCACCTAAACATTTTGCGCTGCGAAACTACTAAAAGGGTTCATGTGCTTATTTGCAGACATTTAGCATCGAAATTTTGTGAATGATAACACCATCTTCAATAGCATGTCTTGCACTATCAAACACATTATCTTCAGTTGTTTCATAGAGTCTTGTTAGCTTGTGAATGCACATGCCACTTTCCGAACTTAGTGTCAGTTGCTCGTTGAGTAGCTCCCTTTGGGAATTGTGAAATTTGGGAGGGAAACTAGCCTTCCCTCTAGAAATTGCATAAACCCAACTAGACACCTAGCTGGGCTCTAGAATTATGCAATTCTTCCCGATAGTCTTCTTCCCAAAATTTACGAAATTCATCCCAGGGAAGCGGTTCAGCCCATAAATTACACAATTTTGGGTAGCAGTCACCTGCTGCTCCCATAAATTGCGCAATCCCTCTGGGACAACCAGCCCAACAGCTAGCAGAAATTGTGGCAATCTAGCTAGGTAGCCTCCTAGGCTCAGAAATTGCACAATATAATCAGGGAGGCTTCCTTGAGAAAATTGCAAGGTCTGACCTAGGATAGTTGCTTAGATCATAAATTTCACATTGTAGTAAAACAAGCTTCCTTGAGAAAAATACGAGGTCTGACCCAGGACAGTCTGTTGGACTGAGAAATTGTGCAATATTGTCAGACATGCTTCCTTGAGAAAATTAAGCAATCTGACCCAAGACAGCTACTCAGCCCAGAAATTGTGCAATCCTAGGAGATAGTCACTTGTTCCTCCTAGAAATTGCGCAGTCCCTCTAGGAAAACCATCTCTGCTCAACCCAAAAAATGTGTAGATTTTCATCCCAGGCTTGTAGACTGATGCATGTGCCTTCAAGTTGAACGGTTCCCTCCGGGACAAAAAAAAAACTGACTTGCATGCATGGACTGCTTCTCCCAAGGCAACGTGCAAAGGAATCCATTGATTCAAGGATCCATTTTTAGCAGTTGGAGGTTACATGCAAGGATCACTTTAGAAACCTCCTGCCAAGTGTCACATTTCCTAGATTTGTGGCATGCACATCACAACCTTGATTTTATCAAAAATCATCAACCAGACATTGTAGATCTCATTCCTCACATCGACCTTACAACTCTGACATCCCACCTTGCATCTAGGATTCGTCGACACATTCAGCTTAGCTATTTTTTGGTAAGCCTTCCTTTCATGTCTTACATGGAATTTCTATCACATTTTGTGTTTCGCTTTGTCTGAGTGTTGTCTTCTTGATTTCAGTGAGCGCTTGCTGTCGTTTTGATGTATGTTAGTTTGTGGAAGCATCGTTTCAATTTTCATTCACATCTCACTACTATCACATGCTTGCCATTGTTTTTGCATGGATGATCGCTGTTGTGGCGACTCGCTTCACACACACGCATGCTTTCCCATTTTCTGAATCATGCACTTGTTGTTTTCATGTATGATAATTCACTCTTGTTTACACTCATCCCACCATGCATTCAGACTTCTCATGTTTTCAGTCGCCCATCGGTCGGACTGGGCTGCCTTGGACCGGATCATGCCTTGCTTGACTAAAATTGCAAATTTATGGAAGCAAAGGCTCTTCCTTCCCTCTAGAAATTGTGCAAGTTTGGCCCAATATTGACCTCCAAGCTTGCATTGTTCAATTCTTGGAGGGAGTGTCCTGCTGGCCCTAGAAACTGCGTAATGTAAATTGCTGGTTGCATGTCACTGCTGAATGAAATTGCACAATGCGCAGTTTTAGTCCTCATCAGGCTAGGCTAGACTATTCATTGCACAATTCCAGTAGTTAGTTGACCTCCTGATATCTCGAACTATGCCTTGCATAGTTTTGGCAGTCAATCTCCCGACCTCCCGGTGAAAATTGCGCAACCTTCACGTTCAATCACATAGGTATGTTGCAAGTGAGACCTCAATTTTGTTTTGGTTTTTAACTGAAAGATTGTTTGCCATGAGTGTTGCTATGTCTCAAGGAATCACAAATGTTCATCTCTCTCTCAACAGCACAATTACAATGACTTCTAGGAGAGCAGAGTTAAAGACACTGTTAAGAGCGCAACTGGGGATGTAGTCAATCAAGTGTCTTTGAACTTGCCTATTCATGAAGACATCAAGTTGTTCATGGACAAGGATATCAAGATAAATAGAAATGACATCACAACGAGAATCACCATTAGGAGCAACAAAAAGGAAGCACACCTGCACGTGACAAATGCAAGAGGAAGGTTGTTGACAACATAGAGGTAGAGCAAAGATGCAAGTTCAAAGTAGATCCACTCATGATGAAAGAATATTTGTAGATTAAGGCTATGAGGTGATGGCACGACATGAATATCGCATGAAGGCGGGAAATGGAACAAAGAAGGAGTTGCATGTGTTGAAGCAGTGACTCAAGGAATAACAAGAGCTACATAGACAGAGAATGAGTTGCAGCAGGAACATGTATAGTAGGGGGCGCAACATGTACAAATAGATGAAACTGTGCCTGTACAAGTTATAGATCCATCCTAGTAGCTGGCATGAAGCAAAAAAGGTGAGTAGTGTTGTTGATCGCATGTAAGGGAATTCAGCACACACATGCAATCCCACCCATTTGGCACACTCACCGAGGCGAAGAAAAGAAACAAGTCCAACTGGAGTTGAACATGTATTTTGACAAGTTGATGTGCACGACCACCAGTACATGCTTGGAGATCAACACAGACACTATGAAACAACATGTTTCTAGTCTGGTCACACCCAAGACATGTTGGGTTGTGTTATATTCTTTCCACGACTAGCCCACCCTTCGTTGCGTCGATTGCATAGGGAGGGGGTCACAGAGGGTTTCAGGGTTTCAGGGGTGTAGGTAACCCCCCTCTATGGGGTTTAGGGTAGCGCCACAGAAAATTTTGGTTTTGGACCTTATATTAGGTTGCACGGACCTACCTATGGTTTTGTGCATGATTTTCGCACATCTTTTTTGGATGTGATGGGTTTCGGTCCATGGTTTTGGACACAATGGTTTTTAGTCCATGGTATTGGATGCTTCACCATGTATAAATATGTATTGTAACATTGAGAGGAACATAATGAAAAATCAAGATGGTAGTCTTGGTTTTGGGATCCGGAGGAAAATCTCTGTGTATATGTGTTTCATGTGTTATGCTTTCACATTGTTTATTTTCTGTGTTTTTGAATTCGTATGCAGGTAATTTTTGTACAGGGTTAAAACCTACATTTGGTATTAGAGGGGTTTTGGCTTCAAGAGGACACCTTTGTTACTGAGGGGTTTCGCTCAGGCCTGTGGTAGACCTTGTTCAATGGGAGATCTGCGAGATTGAGTCTGGTGGTAAAAGAAGATGGTGACCAATGGAAAGATAGAGATCGAGAAATTTAATGGTCAGAGTTTTGAGTTATGGAAACTCAATATGGAGGATCTATTGGTGGATAAACATTAGTTGATCATGGTAGATCTAGGTACTAAACCAACAAGAGTGTCCGATGAAGAATGGAAGAAATTGGATCGAAAGGCAAAGAGAACAATACGATTATGTGTCTTAGATTCAGTATTGTTGAATGTATTAGGGGAAGCTACGGTGAAGGCTTTGTGAGACAAGTTAGGGACTTTGTACCAATCTAAGTCTCTGGTGAATAAACTGTTCCTACGGAAAAAGTTGTATAACCTCAGGAAAAAAGATGGAGACTTGGTGACAGAGCATCTAAACACATTTAATATTGTGGTAAGTCAGTTACTATATGTTGATATTAAAATTTTAGATGAAGATAAGTGCATCGGTTTGTTGTGTTATCTACTAGATTCATGGGATAGTCTCGTTATTGCAATAGGTAGCAATGCAACTGCCTTGTAGTTTGATGAAATAGTTTCATCCTTCACGATGGAGGAAATGAGACAAAAATATATGGAGAGCCAAAATGGTGATGCATTGTCTGTACGAGGATGGTTCCAGAACAAAAACAAAAATAAGTCATTGAGTGGGAGGTCTAAATCTAGAGGGAGATCTAAATATCTAGGAAAACCTATAAAGGTGGTGTGCCAGAAATGCGGAAAGGAAGGGCACTACAAAAGGGACTATCAATCTAAAGCTCTTGATAAAGGAAAGGGATATGATGATGCTCCATCTACAGAGGCGAAAGCCACCTCAGATGAAAGTGGGGATGTGTACCTGGATTCTTCAAGTACACATGTAGATCATGAGGCATGGTTGTTTAACTTAGGTTCATCCTTTCACTTCACTCCCCATAGAGAATGGTTCTACGAGTATGAGAAATATGATCGTGGTGATGTCTTCTTAGGGGATGACAGGAAGGCTAGAATTGTTGGTCGCAGAAAAGTAAAGTTGAATTTGCAAGGTGCAAGGGTTAGAACACTTCTGGGTGTTCTACATATTCCTGCATTGGCCAGAAATATGATTTTCATAAGCAAGCTGGATGATGCAGGTGTAAAAATAGTGTTCGAGAAGGATACCTGCAAGATGTTTTGGGGGGAACTTGTATTGATACGGGGAGTTCGGATTGGAATTCTATACAAGCTGCAAGGTAGCACTGCTGTTGATGGGTGCAACAATTCTGTGGTTCCTGAAAGTGGAGCAGAAAATCTAGTGGTATTTGGAGAGAATACCATGTTTTGGAATCAAAGGCTTGGACATATTGGAGAGAAGGGCCTTTGAATACTTCATGGTAAAGGTGTGGGAGAAGGTATGAGTAATAGCTTTCTAGATCTTGATTTCTATGAAAATTGTGTATATGGGAAGCAAAATCATGTGAGTTTCCCCTCTGGTGGTAAGAGGGAGAAACATATATTAGATCTTGTGCATAGTGATGTATTTGGACCTGTGAAGGTTCCATCATTGGGTAAGTCTATGTACTATGTATCATTTATAGATGACTTCTCAAGGAATACACAGATATATTTCCTTAATAAGAAATTTGAAGTCTTTGACAGGTTTAAAGAATCTAAGGCTCTGGTGGAAATCCAGATAGAGAAGAAGATAAAGGTGTTGAGGACAGATAAAGGTGGAGAGTTTTGTAGTAAGGAATTTGAAGAATTTTGTAAGAAGTGTAGTATAGCATGGCAGAAGACTACTCCATACACACCTGAGAAAAATGGAGTTGTAGAAAGAATGAACAAGACGTTGATGGAAATGGCAAGAAGCATGCTCAGTGGTGTTGGTTTAGGTCAGGAATTCTGGGCAGAGGCGATGGAGACAACATGTTACCTGGTCAATAGATCACCTTCATCAACGTTGGAGGATAAGACTCCATAAGAGGTATGGACTATTAAGAAGCCCTCTCTTTCACATCTGAAGGTATTTGGATTGGTTGCATATGTACATGTTCCAAAGGAGAAACGAACCAAGTTGGATAGTAAATCTAAAAAGTGCATATTTATTGGGTATAAGGATGGTTTAAAGGGTTATAAGCTTTGGAACCCAGTAACAAGGAAGGTTGTGTACAATCGAGATGTGGTGTTCAGAGAGGTCAAATATGTGATTAAACATGAAGTCCAACCAAAGGAACCTGAGAAGATAGAGTTTGAGCTTAAGGAGGAAGAATCATACTCTACAACAGAGGAGGAATTAGAATATGAAGAGCCACAAACTCCATGTGTGAGAAGATTAGTTTAAGAAAGAAGGTAGCCAGAAAGGTATAGTCCATCTACTTTCTGTTCAAATTTTGCTTTATCTGTTACTAATGATGATCCAAGAACTTTGAAGGAATTAGTAGATTCAGAGGATGGAAAACTCTGGAAAGAGGCCATGGTTGATGAAATGGCATCTTTGCGCAAAAATGAGGCTTGGGATTTGGTGGAGTTTCCGGCTGGAAGGAAACCCATTGGCAACAAATGGGTGTTCAAGAAGAAGACAAATGCAGAAGGAAAGGTGGAGAAATACAAAGCTCGGTTAGTAGTAAAAGGTTATTCCCAGGTGCTGGGAATTGATTTTGGTAATATTTTTTCTCCTGTTGCCAAGGTAACTTCTATTAGATTACTTTTACCTATTGCTACTGATTTTGGTTTTGAGGTAGAACAAATGGATGTGAAGACAAAATTTCTTCACGTGGATTTGGAAGAGGAAATCTACATGAAGCAACTTGAAGGATTTGTGGTGAAGGGTAAGAAGGAATTGGTATGCAAGTTAAAGAAGTCTCTGTATGGGTTGAGATAGTCACCAAGGATATGGTATCAAAAATTGGATACATTTATACGAGGACTTGGCTTCACCAGAAGCAAAGCAGATCACTGTGTATTTTGAATTAATTGTTGACCGTGTTATTTATCTGGTCTTGTATGTGGATGATATGTTGTTGGTTGGAAATGACAAAGAAATTATCCAGGATTTGAAGACCTAGTTGTCCTCCAAATTCAACATGAAATATCTTGGTGCTGCAAACTATATTTTGGGCATGGAAATTAAAAGAGATCGGGTAAAGAGAAAGCTTTGGTTAAACCAGAGGAAGTATGTCGAGACAATAGTGGAGAGGTTTAATATGCAGGATAGTAAACCGGTGAAGGTTCCTATCCCTGCAGGTGTGAGGTTATCTATTGAACAATGTCCCAAGATACAAGAAGAGGAAGAGGACATGTCCTGTGTTCCATTTGCAAGTGCAGTCGGTAGCCTAATGTATGCAATGGTCTGTACTAGACTAGACATTGCACATGTAGTGGGAGTATTGAGTAGGTTTATGTCAAAACCAGGGAAGGAGCACTGGATAGAAGTGAAGCGGGTTTTTAGGTATTTGCAGTGGCATCGGTGATTATGGTTTGTGCTACTAAGGAAGACCAGGATTGGATAGAGTGTTGGATATTCGTGGCTTTGCTGATGTAGACTAGGCTAGAGATCTGGATCAGACAAGATCTACAGGTGGGTATGTGTTTAACCTATTTGGAGGTGTAGTCAGTTGGATGAGTAAGAAATAATCTGTAGTGGCACTATCAACTACAGAGGAAGAGTACTTGGCAGCCACTCATGCAAGCAAGGACGCACTTTGGTTGCAGATATTGTGTTCATGTATGGGGTTAGTACAGGGAGCTATAAGGATATATTGTGACAACCAAAGTGTAATTTTCTTAGCAAAGAACCCTACATATAATTCAAAGACAAAGCACATTGATGTTGAGTATCACTTTGTGAGGGATATCATAGAAGACAAAAAGGTGTTGCTGGTAAAGGTGGACACTTCGAAGAATATTGCAGATGCAATGAAAAAATGTGTGAGCTTTGAGAAATTCTCTTAGTGTAGAGAAACAATGGTCATTGTAGGGCTGCATAAATGACTATGCTCTCTTGTGGCCCCTTGTGGAAAGAAAACAACAAGTGGGAGAATGTTGGGTTGTGTTATATTCTTTCCATGACTAGCCCACATAGTTAAC
>APFE031608830.1:67247-105953 GCA_000404065.3 Pinus taeda
GTAGAGACCATGCACATGCTATCAGATGAGTTCGATGGAGGAGCCATGTCAGTGTACCTAGATGCAATGGAGGAAAGAGTTTGTTTCAACAAGATGTCACCTTTGAGTGCACAAACACCATCACAAACGACCAAGATTGGCATTAGTTTGCCACCATCAACCATCACGAGGATGTCAAAGAGTTGGTCTCACCACAATGGTCTGAGTATTAGTGATATCTTGCATGGCTTTCTCAAGCCATTTTTTCTCACATTGGTACATGTGGAGAATGTATGGAACGTCTTGTCAAGTGGAAGTTAAAGTGTCAATAGTTGGATATAACAGTCATAGAGAAGATGGAGAGTCATGAGGGTAGATGAACTGTCACAAAGGGGAATGTCAAGGGCCACCCCACCATTTTCTATAAACAATACCTCATAACTCATTGTAGAGGCTTTATTCCATCCAAGCTTCCGATAGGAGTATCTTAGAGAAAGCTTGGATAGTATTGTAAGGAACCTTGGATTCTCCATTGTGCAGATCTAGTATATCTCTTTGGAGGAGCAGGTGGTTGTGAATGTAACGTTTCACTGTTGGAACTACTAGTTGGACATGGATGTATTGTATGACTAGAACTTACACTTCTTAATATAACAGAGCCAACATGTTTCATGCATATGTCGTATTTTATTCCATCTATCTTGTTTAATCTAAATGATATATGTATATATTTTCTTATGCATGCATGTATGAGCTATTCTGTATATGTATGAATCTTACTGAAATTTGTTGATTGGTTTAACCATCACTTTGGATTGTTAGCTAAATTTCTTTCTAGTTTTTTATGCATCTTATCTCGTGTGTTCCCTTCCAAGGCACGTGCTATCACAGGTTTCCAAGGGGCACACTCACCCTACTCTCCATGTGTTAGAACCATTCATGCACCTTCATTGTCTTGCCGCAATTTTCACACCCTTGCTACGAACAGGGACATCTTACTTGCCTCTTTGTGAAACCGTGGCTAAGGTGATACCATACAACCCACTGCTGGGACTCCTACACCAAACGTTCTGAGGTCTAATTGGGACTTCTTATCGTGGAGATCTCCTAACATGTTGGCGCGCCCAACATCGTCAACATGATGTCACTAAAATCCAGCTTGCTTCTCTTCATTTGGAAAGTGTAACCCTCATATAGTGGGAGGCTAGAACTCAAAAATATTTCAAGTAAAGTGGTAAAATGATCTCTTGAAAAGATTTTATAGTTGCATTAAGAAGAAAATTTTATCCATTAGCTTACACGAAAAAATAAATTATGAATTGGAAAAATTTTAGACAAGCCAAAGGTCAAAGTATCCAAAGTTACACACAAGAATTTAGATGAAGATATTTAATCTTGGGTGTTGATTTGTCTTCACAAGATACTCTCCTCAAATACAAAGGTGGATTACATAGTTATTTGAGACATACTATACTTATGCTTAATCCCACCAATCTAGATGAAGTATGTGTTCATTCAACTCATTTAGAATTAAGAGGCAATAATGTTCCTTAAGAGACTAGAAATAAACCTTTCAAATCTAGGGACAAAGGAAAGGGGAAGTTTAAAGACAAAGGAAAGGGGAAGTTTATAGGCAAAGGAAAAAATAATGCTAAAGTCAAGAAAGAGGGAGAAAAAGTTACCTATAAACATTGTTCAAATAAGGCCATGATGAAGACCATTGTTGGAAATTGCATCCATAAATGAGACCAAAGAAGTTCAATAACAAGGGGAAACAAAAGACTGTTGCTACAACTCAACAATATCTAGGATCTGATTCAAGTGCTAAAACTAAAATCATAACCATGGGAATGAAAGGTATAGATTCTAATGCAAGTACTAGTTCTTCTAGTAAGCCTATTGAATCTCAAAATTATAAATAAATCAATGAGCTTTTTCATATCAAGGTCATTACAAAACATACAAAAGTTCATACATTTTTTTTATAGTGGATCCCAATTCAATCTTATCTCTAAAGAAATTTTCAAGAAACTTAATCTATAAAATACACCTCATACTAAACCTTTCCATTTGCGTTGGGTATGTGATGATGCCAAATTATAAGTGACAAGAAAATCTAAACTCAAATTTGCCATCACTACTAATTTTATAGATGAGGTAGAGCTTGATGTTGTACCACTTAATATTTGTGGGATTCTTTTAGGGAGTCCATACTTGTATGAATGAAAAGGAATATTCTATCGTCATGAGAACAAATATCATATTTTTAAACATGGATTTGAGTATATTGTTACAGAAAATTGCAAGAATATTAACTTATCTCTTGTTAGTATTGGTCATATGAAAAGGCTTGTAAATGCTAGTAATAATTTTGTGTTGTTGAGGATTAAAGATAATGATACTATTGAATCTGAAGCTTTCACAGGATGTGATTCTAAAATCAAGCATGAATTGCTTGAATGTTTTAACACTTTTGATAAGATGTTTCAAGAACCAGAAGGGTTGCCTCCAAAAAGAGGAATCCAACATGAGATTCACTTGCAACAGGATGACCAATTCCAAATATTGGCATGTATAGAATGTCATTTTTAGAGAATGTAGATATCAAGAAGAAAATTGAAGATCTTCTTGACAAAAGGGTCATTAGGCCTAGCGCATCTCTTTGTGGGTCTCCTATTGTATTGGTTCCAAAGAAATATGGCACATGGCACATGTGTGTGGATTTCCAAGCTTTGAACAAGATCCCAGTAAAGAATTTCTATATTCATCCTCCCATCAATAATTTTCTAGATCAGTTAAGGGAATTTGTTTAATTTACTTATTTAGATTTGAGAAGCGATTATCATAATATAAGGATTATTGAAGATTATATTTGGAAAACTATTTTCAAGACAAAACAAGGTTTATTTGAATGGTTAGTTATGTTGTTTGGGATTTGCAATGCACCTTCAATATTCATGAGAGTTATAAAGGATGTGTTGTGACCATTCCTTGATGATTTTTTCATAGTCTACATAGATGATATTCTAATTTTCATTAATACTCGCGAAGAGCATGTCCAACATTGGAAACAAGGTTTAGATGTCTTGAAAAAGGAAAATTTGTATTTGAAGATGTCTAAATTGAATTTTAGAAAACCTCTTTGGTTTATTTGGGTCATATTGTAGGAGGTGGTGAATTGAAGATTGGTCCTTCAAAAGTTGATGTTATTGTGAAATGGCCTAAACCCAACAATGTAACAGAAGCTATGAGCTTTTTGGGAGCAATCTAGTATTGGGGAAAATTTATCGCTAGCTTCGCACTCATTGCAACACCATTAAATTCTTTGAAAAGTGTGAAACATGTCTTTTAGTGGGGAGGAAATCAACATAAAGGCTTCGACACATTGAAAGAGAAAATCAGTACATCACTAGTTCTAGCACTTCCATATACTAAGTAGCCATTTGAAATTCAAATTGATGCAAGTGATTATTTTGTGGGACTAGTTTTGAATCAACATGGTAAGATAATATGTTATCATTATGAAACCCTTATAAATGTGGTAATTAACTATCCAAATTATGATAAATAGTTGTATACTTTGGTACAAAGTGTGAATAAATGGAAGCATTATTTGATGGGTAAAGAAACGATTATTCATACTGATCATTAACCTCTGTAATATTTACAATTTCAAACCAAGCTATAACAAGCTAGACATTTTAGGTGGATGGGATTCCTACAACAATTTCATTTGGTAAAAAAATATAAGAAAGGTATATACAAAAAAATTTGCAGATATGTTATCAAGGCCTATTTTTAATGCATCTATCATTCTTAAGCACAACTCAATCATTCATGAAATTTATATTGAATAGTATGCTCAATATGAAGATTTTAAAGATGTTTATGAAAATATGAGTCAAGGAAATGATGTTGAAAAGTTGGATTATCATGTTCATAAAATATTGTTGTATAATCTTGGCAAGTTATGTGTTCCATAGGGTGAAAGAGTCAATGTCAAGGGAATCCAACACTTCTCTTATTACTGGTCATTTTGGTGTAGGCAAAACAATTGCTCAAATTCAGAGGTATTGTTATTGGACTCACATGAATGAAACTATTTCAAGGTATGTAAAAGGGTGTTCCATGTGTGCTACTTGCAAGCCAAATAATAGGAAATTGTGTTTCTATACTCCAATTCATATCCCTTCTCTTCCTCAGGAAAATATTTCTATGGATTTTGTAGGGGGGCTACCAATGTCTAGGAATGGTCATGATTATATATATGTTGTTGTCGATTTTTTCAACAAAATGTGTGTGTTTACGCCATGTAAGAAATAGGCTATAGTTGAACAGACCGTAGAGATATTCTTCTAAAATGTATGGGTTCATTTTGGGTTACCTACTTCTATTATTTTTTATTGAGATTCTTGATTTTTCAAGAAGTTTTGGCCAAGTTTATGGGAACTCATAGACGCAAAGTTGAATAAGAGCACCACATTTCATTAACAAACCGATGGCCAGACAAAAGTAGTGAACATAATAGTAATACATCTCCTTCAAGGATATTGTGGTAAGCATTCTTAACTTTGGGATGAACATGTGTATTACATCGAAAATGCCTACAATCAAGCTAAGAATTCATCTAACAAGTATCTCCATTTGAATCTTGTTTGGGTTATTTGCCAAAGTATCCATTGGATTTCATCTTTGATAAAGATATTGTAGTATATGGACATAGTTATGTGGACAAAGCCAAGCATTTCATTGAAACAATTCAACTAGTGCATCAAAGGGTACAAGAATAACTAGATAAAAGAAAATCCAATTACAAAGAAAGACATGACAAGCATTGGGTTGAACATGATTACCATGTGGGAGATCAAGTTTGGTTGTACATCAACAAGGAAATATTACAAGGTGAAGGTAAAAAGATCAAGCTAATTAGATATGTTCCTTTAAAAATCTCGAAGAATATTGGTAACAATACTTTCCGATTAGATTTTCCACCTTACATGGAAATTTATTTTGTTGTGAATGTGGAAAAATCGAGATTGTATGAGCCTACAATGATTGATGATCAATAAGAGAATGTTTAGATTCCATCTATAGCAGACTTTTCTACTAAATATTTAAATGAGTTATAGGAAGACTCAGTTCTTAACAGGAGAATAGGGATTTCACACAGAGGTGATGTGGAGTATCTTTGAGTGGGGATCAAAGGCACCAATCTATTTAAATAAAGGTGGATTGATATTGAGAAACTGAGAGAGTTGTAACCTCACTTACTTGCTGAGTAAAAATAGAAATTTGGTGGTCTAAAATCTTCCAGTGCGGAGGAATGATCCAGGGGATCAGAATTATGCTCAAAAGTAAAATTTCTCAAATTCTCCTAAAACTAGTACAAAATTATAGATTTCATCGTTTTGTTTCCAACTATGCTTGAATCGCCTCAATCTGACACCATATGAGAAAGTTATCGCATTCTAAATTTTTTGACAAAGAACTAAAAAATCAACTTGCAGGGTTGACTGGGTAGTGTACAACTTCCACATGGTAGTCTGTATGCTGATGTGGTGTTGACATTAGCAGGGTGATTGTGTAGCATAGATCCAATCAGAACTAAACACGTGGCTCGACCATACATAAGCATTTAGCATGATTTTATTGGTTGGTGGTGATTTTGGTTAGGCCAATCACAGGCCACCACATGGCCCAATGAAAGGTTGAGACATGGCCTTATGGAAGGCCACCACATGGCTTAGTGTTTGGCGCCAAAATTTTGGTCGTTCAACAGAATTACCAACGCCGTAGGGGTTCGACCTTATGACCTCCGATAACACAAACCTATGCACTACCAATACGCCATGGTGGTTCTTCTTAATACAATGCATAACAATTTTATTTAAAGGCTAATGAATGGTGGTTTGGGGTGGGAGAGGGTGGGCCTGTGGGCTCTCCTGACTGGCCCAACCCCGAGTCATATGATATGCAATGTGACTTTTTTCCAAGGCGAGATGGTTGGGGTGCAAGGCATAGCCCCCAATTCCATGTTATCAATGTAACCACTAGTGGGATCAGTGGGAGGGACGAGCACATGACACCCTTCCCACGCCCAACCTGTGGTTTTTGTACCCATAATGTGACTAGGAGTGGAGGTCGAAAGGTGCATGGCCTCCAGCTTGCGCCCCATGGTCACATTGAATGCCATGTGAATGAACCAGAGGGCAGAGGCCAACTAATTTTTGAAAAAATTACACCTGATACAACAGGATTTATGGCTGAACTCATGCAAAATTATTGCCTTGCATATCAGCCATAGAGGAATTTTGTTGTCAGATTTGTTGTGCAAGCAATCCTTTATGTGGATAGAAATAATCCCTCTACTGCTATGGGAGGATCTAGCAACTACAGAAGACAACTACATCGAACCTTTCCTAATTCATACCAGAAAATACAGAGGATAGATTTCCTACCTCTCTATGATGTTAATACCCTTGATGTAAACCTTGACTCTTTGTCTTCCAAGTTCATAATCTCCTCTTCGATGGTGTAGATGAGTGCTTGCAAGAAAGATCAAGTGGAGACAACAAAACTATGTAAGAAATAACATTTTCTAATACAAATTATATAACAGATCAAGAAGAATTACGATAAATGGAGAATAATTTACACATTTATGGAAAGAAAACATAGGTCTCATTATTAATAGATGAAAAAAGGGAGAATTACAACCAATGAATCCTTGATGTTGGAAACCTCCTTCCAGTGAGATTCCAAGTCCAAGCCTTAGCATTGAAACACCTTTTCTCCTTTGCAGATGGGCAACATTTAGGCACAATTCAGCGCTAGGATGGAAACCCAACCAACCAAAATCAAACCATTACTGAATGGTGGGAAATTCATTTATAGGGAATGAGAGGGAGTTGAGGATCCATGAAAAGAGGGAATAGTTCCACATCTCAAGGGGGAGATCCATGGAAATAGGATTAAGGGCCAAGAATGGGAGGTCTAGTTGTAGTCTTCATCTACTTGAAACCACATCGTCGTTCTCGAGCTTTCTAGTAAGAAAATATTCTCCTCCATTTTGGGAAAAACTACTTGAAGAGGACCAACATTGATTTACCTAATAAAATTAGCACTGGTAGCGCTAGACATGTGTAATGCCAGAGGTTACCAACACAAATTTTCCTAATAAAAGTAGCACTTGGCTTGAAAAACAAGGTTTTTGACAAGCTCCTCGGAATTATTTCAAGGCAAGTTTTCTTCCTTTTCTTTAGGGATGTTCTAAACATGTTTCACGTTGAATACATTGTTTGCAAAAACTTTCATCACTTGTGACAATTGTGGCATTTATGATACACAGTGTGACACTTCAGGATATGAGACTGGTAGTGTGACAGAATACTATATAATAGATGCCCCCCTAAAGCATGAAGTCAGAACGGGAAGTGATGGCTGAAATGATTTACAAGAAAAGGCAAGGACTTAGAGAACCACTATCAAGAGACCTGAAAATAAAAAATAAGACAATAAATCTGATATCTCTAATGTAAGTATGCCTGGCAATACATCTCTAAGTAGGCATCTAACAATACATGGATCCACGACATGGATGCTACCATCCAAATAGAAAGGCTCATGTTTACAATCATGAATACTTAATAACTCCATGTAGCTTGGATTTATCAAATAAAACCTAGGGTCTCCATCCCTGTCTCGATCCATCCAAAGTACGAATCCCACCATGTGAATAGATGTGTCGCAGTCGAACATGGTAAAAACCACTTGATTATTGGTTAATGATGTAAACCGTTAAGAGGCACGAGAGAAACCACTAATGATGACAATGGATCTCAAGGTACAACAATACAATCCATGAGTGTGGACAATGAAGCTAAAGTCAAACACTCCCATAATCATTCGATTGAAGGCTAGTGATGTGAACCCATCATCGAATGCGAAGAACCTTCCATTAAAACATGCAAATCAAAGGTACTAAAAGGGATTTCCTAGATCATCTTCTAGGATAACGAGTTGGAGTCAACAAGAAGTGATCTGTCAAAGGAGGGCCATAATGTTTCCGACATTATCGACATGAAACAAAAGATTTTGAAAAGTTGGAAAGAGTGGTTCATGATTGATGTAGAAAAAGTCAAACAAGATATAAGTGGTTTGAATTTGCAAGTGGGACTTCTCTTGAACATATCGGCAACACGAATCTAGAATTTGGGAGCATATGACTCAAAATAGGATCATAGGTCATGGTGACAATAAGATATAATAAAATGAGAGGCAAATGGATTTCCCAAGCCCATTAAGCCAAGTGATGAAGTGAGGATAACCCAATCCTAACAAAAGATACATATAAGTGTCATGTTCAAAAGCGACATGCTGCCTTTTATGAAAAATACAGGATATATGTTTTCTTCCATTTTTCCCCACTATTTCTAGTGAGTACCTCTTTATTTCTAATCTCAAGCTTGAAGAGGATACCATATGCTTGTTGGATAAGTTCATCCTTAAGATGAATCCATCCTATTATTTTTAAGGAGCCCTAGGAAGGAGTAGCTTGGTCTCGTCATGGTGACAAGTCCTTCATCATTTAAATTTTATGAGTCCGACGGAGGGGTAACTCAATTTATTTTTCATGTTTAGATAGTTTGAAAAAGAGGTGAAAAGAAAACTCCAGATGTCTCTTTTCATAGATAGTCTCCTGAGTCCAAAAAGGTAGAATACAATACTCAAGAGAACCTCTTATCCACATTTGACTAAGGTATTCCTTTTTCGTAACTAGTCTATATCAGTTCAAAAAAGGGTTAAACTTACACTGAGTAAACATCTTTTCATTTACTTTAACGAGTTCATAAAGACAAGTGCTTGACAATATTTTCATATTTTTGGAGTCTGAAAAGAGTTGAAAGAGGACTCCACCTGGAGGAACAAGTGGTATAAAAGGATAGAAACTGATTCTGCTCATGATGGAACTATTGAAAACATCCAAAGGTCAAGAGGCTAGCTAATAAGACCACTCATCACAGATGTTCCCTAGGCAAGGATAAAACAACCAAGTGAAAGCATATGATCAACCAAAGAGTTGGTGATGATGAAATGAAAATATCCAAGGCTCATCTGGCAAAAATAGGATGATGAAAACAGAAATCACAAGAGGTAAAGTGGGAATGGTTTCATTTTTACACAAGCTTGAAACATGGGAAACTATGCTTGAGATTGGTTTCATTTTTACACAATCTTGAAAAAAAGAAAAACTATGCTTGGATTTGGTTTCATTTATACACAAGCTTGAAACAAAGAAAAAAATATGCTTGAGATAAGTTTGCATGCCCCTATAATAATGATTCAATTTGAGATACATGCCCCCCAAGATTCATTTCATTCACCTAAGTAGATGACTAATTACTAACAGGTGGATGGAATGAAGGTTCATTTACGAGATCAAGTGAAAGAATTGACTGGGAATTTATGAGATCTAATCAAAAAATCAAATTGGAAGGGAATTTATTTCACTTTTTAACAATCTTAACACAGGAAAATAACCATGCTCATAGGAACATATTTCCTTTTTTAATGAGGTTGACATGATAAAAGAATGATCCTCATTAGAACTTGTTCCATTTTTTAAGGAGCTTGACAAAAGAAAAGAAAATCTATTCAAACAACCTTGATCATGGTCCATAAGAGGCCATGACTTCCAAGAGGTTTTCATCAGATGGGAGAACAATGCTTTGAAAATGATATATGTCAAGGGATCTAATGGAAAGATCGAGCTCCAATGCCCCCAGTACATGATGCACTATATCATTAGTAGATGCAGGCATGGAACAGGTGGCCACATAATTAACCTAGGGCAGGGGTGATACCACTTGCATATAAGGACCATTTAGGGATGTTGGTTGAGCAGGAGCCAAATTGGGACCAATGAATAAAATTTGATCAATGGTCACAATTCTTCCTTCATGTGGGAAACACATTACTCGAAAGAGAGAAGAGATAAGATATCTCATGACATAAACATAGTCACAACCAAGGAGTAAATTAAAATCCAAAGGGTATTGGACAACCATCACATCAATATAGATGATATTTCCTCCCAAAGTAATAGGCAACTTAGGAAGGATCCCTAACGGTAGATTGGTTCCTCTATTAAAATCGAATAGATTCTGGGTAACGAGCACAAGATGAGGAGAACCTAAATATTTCCAAGTAGTTGAGGACATAATACTAACATATGAGCCTTCATCTATGATCTGAAAGGGCACGTAAGAAGGAAGACGATATCCTGTCAGTAGACTTCAATCAAATGAAGTGACTATACTACTTGGAGGGGGTGCCATGGGAATCAGAGAACTACCCCCTTGTCTTATGGGAATGGGAGGATCACCCCCTAGTACCATGGGAATGGGAGGATTGTCCTCCAATTCATTGGAATCTGAAGAAACAAGGAGAACTTGAGCGAAATGAAGTCCACTCTCTATGGGAAAGGTACGATCAACTGAAGGTGGAATCGAGTCAACCATTTTCTCAACCAATTCTTGGTCGGGAAGCAACTCATGGGATTCATATTCAGAGAGAATGGGATTTATTAGAGATGAATCCTAATCAATCACTTGATCAACTAGTGGAGGATCAAGGGAACGTTTTCGATAACTAGTCGGAAGACAAGTCTGAGAAGCTGTAAGGTCATTCAACACTTTTGAGGCTTCATCCATATAAGTAGAAAGGTGAATAAGATGATTTCATTAACATAACCTACTAGAAATTTGACTTTACCCTTTTTCCCATGGACCTTACTATCACTAGTTGAGGGTTTATCACCAACGTGATCTCTAGAAGTTGATGATAAAGGCTAGTGTGAGTCTATGGACCTTACTTGTAATACCTTGGGAATACCAGGACAATCTCTAAGAAGACGGCCACCCTTACATAATCTGCAAGGGAACTTCACTTTGTGGGGCTAATTGGAAGTTTTCTCCACATTAGTTTCATCTATATAAATGGTTGCTTGGTTTCCCCTTGCTTATTTTGCTTCTTCTTCTTCGTCGTGTTATTCTTCTTCTTAGATTTTTGGTTACTAGAATCAATACTTTCACCAGGCAAAGAGGGAGAAAGGGGTGAAGAAAAAATATGTGAAGAAGACAAGGGGTCAACTTTAGGATCAACACAAGGTTGATGTTGTTCAAGTGGAGGAGAACTTGATTGAGAAGCATTTTGGACATTCAAAACCATAGGGGTTGAAAACAAACAATCTACAAAACCAATGGTAAATTCAGGAAGGGACAATGTTGCCATGTACGAAGCACCAATATTTCCAAAAGGAGGAAAAGGACCAGGATTCCCATCAAAGGGGTTTTCTTGATTGGTAGACTCAGGAACCATTTCCATTAGTCTCAACCTAATATCCACGAAGGAGTTATTCCATGGGGAGGATGTTCTTCCACGGTCAATTAATTAATTTTAGAAATTAAAGACACAAAACAAAACAAAGGGGTAACTAGGAAAAAGGGTTTACTAAGTCACCGTGAACAACAATATACAACTTAGAAAACCATGGACTTAATGTATGACAACCAATCTCCCCGATTGCTCTGTTCGGTGTATCATGGTATACAAGGTGGCATACTCGGTTACCTATGGATGGATAGAAACCTATAGGGGACTCGCAAAATATACTCAATGGTACGTGGGAGTGCAGTCCATAGTATTCTTATCTAATTCATAATCATTTGATGAGAGCATGGAGCATCATCTGATATACCCGAAGGTATGTGGAGAACAATCCTATACACTTCCATACATGGAATGATATTTCATCCCTGGGATGCAAGGCTGGCAAACAACGACAACTCCTACATTTAACGACACTGAAACACGTTTGTAGCCTATAACTCTAGATTTTTTCATTAATGTTCCAAATGCTCCTTAGGCTAATTGATATAAATTTTAAAGTTGATCTTGAATTATGTCTCGGTTTCAAGGCTCAAAAGTTGAAGTCACCTGAAAACACCTATGATGAAACTAATAGGCCAAAAAGACTCTTTTCATTTTCAATGAAAGATATCTAGTGTAGGGAGGAAGTGTACACATTGATGCAACAATCAAATATGAAACCAACAATATCTTCCTAACTAGATCTTTCAATTCCATAGTTCCAATGCAAGGATAAAAAAGTAAATGAATTTTAATTTACTAAAACTCACCTACATGAACATTTTCTTTTAAAATGGATGAAGGTGCACTTATCAGCTTTCAACACCAAGCAATGTAATATATGCTCAATGACAATCTCAAAAAAAAAAATCTAGTGCAATGTAATCTAATGCAATTTCTAGAAGTAATGATCAATTTTGAGATGAAGGCTTAACAAATGCGAATGTATTTTATTTCTGGTTTCTAGAAGAACTAAAAGTGCTTATCAGAAAGAAAATCAGATGCATGGAAGCAACAAAATAATAAATTTGATTACCTAAAGAAATAAAGATTCAACCAAAAAAAAATTTCACTACTTAAACATGGGACAGACTTTTGCAAACCACAAAGAATATAACAAAAATAAGTAAAAATTCTATGCACACAGAGAAAGAGAAAGAGTTTATAGATCAAGACATTCTAGATATTCTATTAAAAACCCTAAAACAAATCTTGTTTCTTGGACTAGTGTGGATGTAATGGTGAAAATATGCACTAATAGGATCTTCAGCGCTACTTTAATCAACAAAATCAGTGCTTGTAGCTCCTTGATTCTCAGGAAAAAGGGTGTTGCATGAGAAAATTTTAGGAGAAAACAAACAAATATGAACATAGACCTAGATTTTACACTCTAAACCACACACCACTCAAAATCTGGATCCATAATCAATCAAAGTTATGGATCACTAAGAGGGTGGAAAATTTTATCAAACAAGACCCAAAACAAAAGAAGGTTTGAAGCTTTATGTACTCTCTAATGGAGTCACCATTTTGTTGTGTAGGCAATCCTTTTTGCGGACAGAAACAACCCCTCTAGTCATATGGTAGGATCTAGCATCTACAGAAGACAACTACATGCAATCTTTCCTAATTCATACTAGAAAATACAAAGGAGGATAGATCTCCTACCTCTCTCTGATGCTAATACTCTTGATCTCAACCTTTACTCTTTCGCTTCCAAGTTCACAATCTCCTCTTTCCTGGTGTAGATGAGTTCCTGCAAGAAAGATCAAGTGGAGACAACAAAAATTTGCAAAGCATAACATTTCTAATACAAGTTATGTAACATATCAAGGATCATTACAATAAATGGACAATAATTGACAAATTTATGGAAATAAAACATTTATTTCATTATTAATAGATGAAAAAAATGGAGCATTACAACCAATGAATCCTTGATGTTGGAAGCCTCCTTCAAGTGAGATTCCAAGTCCAAGCCTTAGCCTTCAAACACATTTCGTTCTTTGCAGATGGGCAACATTTGGGCACAATTTAGCACTAGGATGGAAACCCAACCAACCAACAACCAACCATTAGCGTATGGTGGGAAATTGATTTATAGGGAAGGAGTAGGAGTTGAGGATCCATGAGAAGAGGGAGGAGTTCCACATCTAAAGGGAGAGATCCATGGAAATAGGATCGAGGGACAAGAATGGGAGGTCCCATTCCAATATTCATCTACCTAAAAATACATCATCTTTCTCGAGCTTTCTAGTAAGTGAAGTTTCTCCTCCATTTTGGGAAAAACTACCTGAAAAGGACCAGTGTGGATTTTCCTAATAAAAGTAGCATTAGGCTTGCAAAACAAGGTTTTTGAAAAGATCTTTAGAATTATTTTAAGGAAAGTTTTATTCCTTTTCTTCAAGGATGTTCTAAACATGTTCATGGTGAATACATTGTTTACAACATCTTACATCACTTACAACACTTGTGGCATTGACGGTGCAAAATAATATTGTATAACAAGTTTCGACAATTTTGTAGAAAAAATAGTAGGGAAATGAAGAAGGAGGCCTAACTTGGTCATTTTTTACCTTTTTTGAGCACAAGAAGAACCTACACATGGTTTTTTGAGTTTTTTAGACATAATGGCAGTGTTATTTTTGCAATTTGAGCATCGTATGTTGATGTAATTTGACATTTAAACATATAATTTAAAGGGCCGACATTGGAAATTCGACCCAGAAACATAGCCCAAGAGGGGTGAACTTCATCATCAAATTGTTGTTTTTTGATATTGCTTGTTGTCTATTTTTTTCACTATTAAAATATGTAAAATTTTAGTTTATTTGATTTTACAATATCGATCCATTGCCCATAATGTTAGGTAATCAGAAAGGCAGAAATATTTTCTTATTCTTGATACTTGTGATGTTTCTTGTTATTATGATTATTTATATCTTCTTTATTTTGGTTCATCAAGCAATTACCAAAGTAGTAACGCATAAAACAATATATACCAGATGTAGGCACTATGTCAGGGAAAACCCCCATAGAGGGGAAAATCCATTCAAGAAATTCTTCCTTTCAATAATATTCTTTGAGACCCTTCACCCTAGACAAAGACCATACCTTCCCTCCACACCAAGTCAGCCTTGTTGGGCATGGAATCCCCCCAAGGAATGTTTTTTCGAGATTAAAGCCCAAGGTTTGAGAAATTCCATTGTAAAGACTGTGAATTTTGGGCGTGGAGCGCCAAGTCATAATAGAGTCACAGGGTTGTCCACCCTTGTTTTTATAATGTAAATTTGGTTTGAAAGATCTACCCATGGTCCGCAAACCATGGGATTGTATAAATAAAGCGAGGCTTTAAGTGTAGAAAACAATTAATCTAAGAAGGAAGCAAGATGAGTCTAAGGAATCGATGAAGCATTGAGTTGAAACGTAAGTTGTGTCTTTGGGTCATAGAGTAGGAGAAGGCTCTACAGCTAAGTGCGCAAAGGCCTAGTAGTCCATTGCTGAGTGCGCAGACCCCTACAACTGAGTGTGCAGGGTAGGTCGAGTCTCTAACCATTCAAAGCATTAATAAAGAGAAGTTTTACCATATTTATGTGTATCTTTTCCTATTTTATGTACTATTGGGTATGAATTGAAAGTTTACTGTTTATTCACTTCGCAAACTCGTATGGATGTGCTAAATAAGTAAATATAATACAAGTCATTTGTTTACATGAAGATAACTAACTATTATAAGAAGATAGGTAAGGATCTCAGGTGTGACTTAGGGAAATAGTGTAGATTGCTTCTCCAACCGTGCAAAAGCCCCACAACCCTGGTTAGGGCTGTGCGAAGGTGAATATATCAGGGCATGAAGGCCAGGGAAGTGCACAAAATAACCTTCATGAAGAGACTCTCAATTGGACCAAATCAACCCCTTAGACATCTCAAGGGTGCAGAAACTTGGTTCCAACACCCCCCATACTAATTCAGGGGAGACCTCAGTCTATGCTCCACGAACGTTTGCCGAAAGGGCCAGTAGTACAGGGATTCTTTTGGCTAATTAACTCCAAACCTAGGCCAGGCCCCTACAAGGCAACAAATGGTTTTTTTGCTGGGACCAGGATCTGCATAAAGATGTCTGATGTCGTATCAATCAAATCCAACTAAGAAAGAAATTGAGGATTGGTTGGATAGGAAGATTCACGAGTTCGCGGTGTAGGAGAAGAGGAATCCATGACTATCAAAAGAAGAGTGGTTAGACTTCTACCTATACACAGATATCCATGCAAGTTTCTTCGTATCCTTCCCTACTGAGCTATACGAGTGGATCACGAAGCTAGCAGATAGCGAAGGAAGTTAAAAGCTCGACAGACCTATTTTGTGGACTCCATATTTGGTGTGCATATTGGAAGCATCAGAGGATAATATCACGCGCACTGTTGATCACTGGATCGATCAAATTATAGGGGGATTCATCATTGAGTCCGTGATAGATACTTCAGTCAGCGATAGCGAGGCAGAATGATGCTTCCTCAAAGGACCACGAGGTAAGTACATTAAGTCTTTGAACACTTGTATTAAAATGCTACTATGTGAAAAGCGGGTTATGATAATACATTGATGTTTGGGGCTACGCAAAGTGGGAGAATTTACAGAAATGAAGGTAGTGCAGAACTAGAAACTAGCCCCTTGATTTCACCTCCATGAGAGGACGAGGAAGAGCTCGCGAAGGTCTCACCAAGAAGTGTGATAAATTTGATAAGAGAGAGGATTCTATGCATACCAGCCCCACCCACACCACTACCAGTTTCATCTTCTTCACCCCCATCTTCACCCATACCACCTCCACCACCACCACGAGTCAATATGGTGATCGCGATAAAGTTGCTAGTGTTCTTAGGAGTAGAAAATGAAGCTTCAGAACAATTTTGGTTCATGATAAAAGTTGTATGGGAAGTGCATGGAGTTACGTATGACAATATAAAGAAAGCAACATTGGTCAGTGATCTCCAGAATAATGCACTAACCTAGTACATTAAGCATTCCAATGACAATCTGAATGTAGGGATCGCGGATATCCAAACTGCATTGAATAGAGAATTTAGAAGGCTGAAGTTAGAGGAACAGTCAATAATTGGGTTCAAGGAGATCATGATGCTACCAGGCGAGACTCCTTCGGAGTCGAATTAGAGACTGAAGTGCACAATTCACGAAGCTAATATGACTTTGATGGATGGAAAACACCACGAATGGTTTGTAGCATCGCTAATGCTGCATTTAAGGATTATGTTGTCACAGTACAGGCTAACAACTTAGGATGAGGCCTTGGAGATCAGGATGAGACTACACGAGATTCCGATACAAGAGCCCAACCTGGGAGTTCATCAGATTCATGCGCAATTAAATAACTTGTGCCTTGAGATGTAGAGTCTGAAACAAGACACGACAGCTTGCCCAAAAGTGTGCAATGAGGTATGGTGCATAAAGTGCAAGGGTCAGGGACATGACAAGGACCACTGCCTGGTGTTCGTAAATTACCTCATAGGAGGAGGACCAATACCACTGAGACTAGAGGCACAAGTAGGACCTAGCGCAACACTTGCATTGTGGTGCGTGATTTGTCAAATAAGAGGAAAGCATGCTATGGATAACTACCATTTATTACAGAAGTACACGCAGAATTTGCAACAATTGTTCTGTAATTTCTGTAGGTCAGTGGGACATGATGAGAGCACCTGTAGAAGTTATGATCTGATGATGGATAAGAATCCCCCCTATAGAGTTCAGGCTGAAATGCAACCCCTTGACCAGAATGTAGGGATGGTGCGAACTAGATTTTAGGGGCGTGGACAAGGCTAAGGTGGAGGAGGACCAAGAAGAGGTCGCAGACAACTGATATGTTACAATTGCAGAGGGCCAGGACATTATGCCCATGATTGTATGAATCCAACACGTCCGTCATGTCTATATTGTACATTTTTTGATCATGAGACGGAGGACTGTCCCACACTGATCACGAGGTTGTGTGACAAGGGAGCGCTCCAACCTCCCCCGACTCAGAGCCTACAAATGATGAGGTCTGAGCCATGCGAGGAAGACCCTAATGTGAACATTGTGCTCGGAAGTGGAATTACAACAGGGGATGACAAAGGTAAGAAACCTAAGGATACTACCTAGGTTCGCGAGGCTCCAGCGAAAGACCCAGAGTTTGATTTGGAGCGCGCTAAGGAAACCTTCATGGAAGATAAGGAGAGCTTTGCTGATGCCTCCACTTCAGGAAGAAAAGACAAACTAGAGCTGGAAATGTACCCATCGATGCTCGCAACATTCCTAGAAACATGCATGAAGCTGTCGCGTGACAACAAGCCTGTAAAGGGACCATAGGAACTCATAAATAGATGCATTGGGACCATGCCAGGAGAACCATGCATAGTCTAAAAGATTGGAAAGCATGCGACGAGGACGAGAAGAGAGATGAGGTTGACTGCACAGATTGAGGAATATGAGATGCACCAAGTGATTCTAGACCTGGGGTTGGACGTGAATGTTCTGTCGAAGAAGACATGGGAGCATATGGGAAGGCCTATGCTACAATGGTCTCCTATCCAACTGCAAATGTCCAACCAGCAAAAGATAATACCTATGGGGAGATCTGTTGGCTTGTTGGGGCCTGTTCCAGGTTAAGAGGTAATTTAGCCAAAAAAATCCAGGTACTATTGGCCCTTTCGAACACAGTCCATGGAGCGTGGATTGAGGTCTCATTTGAAGTAGTATGGGAGGGTGCTAGAACTTGGTTTCCACACACTAGAGATGTCTGATGAGTTCTAGTGGTCCGCAGTTTAACCCTGTGCACACATCGATATGCACACTTACCCGTACCTCGTAGCCTGAGATGATGCCTTCACGCAGCCCTACTTGGGGGCCAAATAATGTTATTACCCAATTCCTTACTAGTAATATAATATTAGTTGATTGACTTAGCTTATCTACATGCTCTAAGTTATACTTACAATATTCACAATTCATACAAGTGTGCACAGTAAGAAAACAATACATTCGCAAATGATATCAAACATGTAATAACTCATAATAGATACACAAAAGTGGTAACAAAACCTTTCTTTATTAATCTCTTCTCTGGTTACAGACTCAACTCTACCCTATGCACTCAGCTGCAGGGGTCCACACACTCAGTTGTGGACTCTACTAAGCCTCTATGCACTAAGCTATAGAGCCTTTTCCTACTCTACGACCCAAGACACACTTCGCACTTTTACTTAATCTCTAAGACCCTTCATGCCCATCCTCTACTAGATGTATTTATAACTTAGAGCCTCACTCTATTTATATAATCCCATGGTCCCTAGACCATGGGTAGGCTGACATTACATTCAAAACTAGGGCAGACAACCCTATGAATCTAACATGCATTTGGCACCTGCAATTCGTAGAGCTTTACAACAATATCAACTCAAAACTTGAGCCCCAAAACATGTCGTTGGGGGATTCCATCCCCAACAAACCCCCGACACAAACATCGTGACTCGCCCTCGAGTCAATCTATCAGCGCAACGATCTTGGTATGAAGTCCCTCTAACTATTCTCGAATGGTACTAATGTCTGCAGCACATTGCACTGCTGCTTATTGAACCTGCTGCATCCATTCTTTTGAGACCTCTGTGTTCGGTGTGCTTCCTTGCATCTACACATGCATCCCCTGTATGTGCATGGGATTTCCTTCAATATTCACCGTGATCATGAAGCCTTGTCAATCCATGGCTGAACGCATGCTTTGAGAACTACTTCCTTATGTCGCGCTGCATCCACCTGCTCCTTTAATGCCTTGGCTTGTTGCATCCTCGTAAGCTACTGAGTGAGGATTACTGTCTGCGCAGTTCCTCTAACAATGTCGTACTACTGCTGGAGTTCGTGTGCCTCTGTCTCCAGGCATTGGATGTTGGGGTCCTCTTGCAAATTTGTGATGACCTCAAGTGCTTGTTCTAACATGTCGGTACAGTTGCGCACTGCAACTCCAAATTCTTCCAACCATGCTGCGATAGCGTTATCGCACTATTATCTAATTTTTGGGGCAGTGGAAGGCTGCACCTTCAATTGCGGCTTGGCGATTTGAAGATTCAACTCCAGCTGAACCTTTTGTTGTTTCTTCTCTGGCCTCGTAGAATCCAGTTTCCAATCTGTGGATCTGCACCTCTACTGGTAGATTTGCTAGGATGGCTAGCTCTGGGATGCGTCGGCAAGTGTCATCTACCACCTGCACCAAATGTTGATTTTGCGACACCAATTTGTTTCTCTCCAAGCTGAGTTGTTCCATGTTGATCTTTTGTTCGCTAAGAACTTGGATCGTGCAGCTCTCCCTAGTCCACAAATTTGCTATTAGCCCATCCTGTAGATGATACAGTGTCTCTCATAGAAGGGAAACCAAATTAAGGCTAAGCCCTTTCAACATGTTAACCGAAAATCTATCAGTCACATTAGCTTAAATTATGGCCCCTTCCAACAACAAAATCATATTTTCCATCTGTGCGCACAACATCTACTCTTCTACTGAGGATCCTGTTGCGAGGTGGGTAGAAAGGGTACCCACCCGAGGGGGCTACACCTATAACTCTTGTAGCGCTGCACTGAAGGCCCCCAACATAGTTTGGTGCTCCTGCATAAACTCTTGAAGTGCTTCACTAGTGACATCACGGACCGTCTTGCCAATGTCATGGAGATCACATTCAGTTAAGGTGATCAGGTCAATGGCCAACTTCAAGGCCTTGACCTTTTTCCTTGGTCCTGCTCTCTTTGTGATGCATGGATGCTTTAACTATGTGGACATGGCCCCTAGGTCCATGCTCCCTTCTATTGTTTCTATTTCCTCTGCCTCCTGCCCTTGTGAGGACGTTGTTTGGCCTTTGTCTGCCTGTGTTGTTGCTCCCTCTACTACTTGTGCTACTACTGCTGCTTCTGTGGCCTTCTTCTGTGCCGTGGCTTTCTGTGCTGCTTCTCGCGCTGCCCTTACCTCAGCTCTTCCTTTTTCCTTTCAACTTTTCTTTGCCGATTGAGTGACCTGCAACTTGGCATCATCCTTTTTCTTCTGTGTTGCTTCCTTCTCTAGTTCTGCCAGATCTGGGGCACGCCATTTGGGAGGTCATGTCTCCAAGACAATAAAAATCATGTCGTCAGTGGCTACAAAGGGTAGCTTGATCCACTACTTCGCTAGATCCTTTCATGCCTTGATATAAATGTTGTGCATATCAGCTTTAAAGTTTTCAAAACGCTGTAGACTATTGTACACAGTGGGTGATAGGCATGGCTTCTAGTTGATCCACATCTTGATGTTCATGTCCATGGGCACCCAGAAGATTTTGGTGTCGCAGATCCATTCCATGTCCTTTGTGGCCTAGAGTGAAGCATACTTCGTGGCCTCCAGTAATTCTCTGTCGATGTTAGGGAATTGACTGTCCTCCGGTAGTTCTCCCACTACAAGAAATATGGATAATAGTAACCACGAATAGTGCAAGGTTTTACCCTGCTCCTAGGCTTTGCGACAATTCTTCAAAAATTCTTCACAGAAGAATTCAGGCCAGTTGAACTAGACCCCCTCCATGCACTACTCAACCGGTGCGGTCCTCGACGATGGTACCTCATTAGTGCGACACTTCCTCATACATTTTCTGACTAGGATTTGGGTGGCTACATAGACCCTTTTCTCCTTGATGCTGGAGATAGTGTGGCACCTCTTCTTTTTATCTATCTTATATTTTGTCTTCATGGCTTCTGCAAGGGCCAAATCGCTGCCCTTTCCTTCGGCTATGGTCGCAGGGTCCTTTCCTTTGTAGGGAAGCCAAGAGATGCTGTGAATTAGATCAGCCATGATGGGGATAGACTCATCCAACCATAGGTATCCCTCATGCACTAGGCAGAGCAACTGCTTAATGATGAAAATGGTGATTGTTGCATGGTGGAAATGTGGTACCCAAAGTAAGTTCAGTAATCTGGCCTTTTCCACACTACGCAACCACTTTCACAGCTCAAGTGTTGTTGCCACCCTTGTAGTGTTCTGCTTCATCAAATTCATGGTCTCCAGATGAGGGAACTCTTGCAGTCAGTGAGGTCCCAGTCTTTGAACTTCATGGTTGGCACGCGGCCCAAGTGCATGCCTTCAAACATAATGTCGTCTGGGAGGAGTGGAGTCTTGAGTGGAATATTGGTTTCATCTAGATCCTTCGGCACTTTAGTCTTCCCTTTTTGTGGTGGGACATATGCGGGAAGTTTTGTTGCAGAGCGTAACGGTTGGATATCCTCTTCCATGTCTTCTTATTCTTCTTCTGCGGTGATCAAGGCCTACAAATCTTCTTCTTCCTCATTTGTTTCTATTGTGACTGCTTTCCCCTTCTCTGCCATGGATAGTTTGATGTGCCACAGATTCCTCAAGGACATGCATACTAGACCCATTACCTGTTTATCCTTCTTGGGCCTCAATGTTCGCAGTGATTTGGGGATTTTTGACACAACCCTGGTGCCTTCTAGAACATCCTCCACCATTTGGGTCTAAGCAGCCTCGCTGCCGGTTACCTCTTCCTTTCCCAAACAATCCTTAGTGGTTGTCATCATATCGAGGTTGTATTTTGTCACTTGCAAACATAGGGGCTCAATTATCACTCGGCTCTTAATGCTCAGTGCTCTGCTCAGATGCTCAACTCTCAGATGACCAACTGTTATTCACTGGCCAACCCTTTGTGTTTTATAGCGCCTTTTGAATTCGAATTTGACCATTCCCCCCAATTTCGGGCCATTAATGCTGTCTTGGCAGCAGATTTTCCCAAACCTTGCCCATAACCTACATCTTAAATTGTCGCTGCAAATCACACATCCCATCGTGAATAGTGACCTCAACAGTCACTTCCCAACCAACCCACGTGGCAGCGCAATCCTCTGTGTGTGGTCGCAAACCTTGTGATGTTCTGATTTTGTGTGCATTTGTAATATCACACAGCTCCGAGGAAGAATATTTTATAGTCCCGCACTCCCTTTCAACTTCTTGGAGTGCTAAGACTGCTCTTCATATGGCTAGTTAGGTGGTCGCACTACCCGTGTGGGGCACCATCCCATCCTCCACCATGGTTCACGGAGAATCCCCATCTTCCATTGTGGTGATTGGCACCATACACTTTACTACTTGCAACATGCTACCCTGGTAACTTCATTTGACGATATGCAGTCCAAGCCATGGAAGCAGACTAACCAGTTCGCAACCATAGTCCTCCAACTTATTAGTACGATTGTACGCACCTTGCCTTACCATTCCTGGTTTTTCGATGATAGATGCGTCATTTATTTCATCTTCTAGCTTCTTGACCTCCACATCCATCAAAGCACTTTTCTCCCTTCATCGTACCCGATCTTTTTCAAGTTTGTGGAGTCTAAAGTTTCCCCGTCGGACTTCTTCCTCAAGTCCTATATGTTCTGTTTCTTGTAGTTGTGTGATTTCTTCATTCCGAGCTTTACGGACCATCATATCTACAGATATTATTACGTGTAGAATCGACTTCACATGCTCCACAGGGATTACAACCCCTGCTTCATACTTCTGCTTCGGAAGTCCTTGCGAGGTCAAAGTTTTGCACATGGTCCTATAGGCCCATACAACCATTGGTACATGCAAGTCCCAGACAGTGCATCTCACATGGTGGACCCTGTTCAACACTTCACACACCTTGTCAAAGGCTTCCTCGTGTATGATTTTTGGCACGCTAGGTCTTCTCATACTTCACCATTCACACACTTGTCTTGCATGCTTATGCTTGTTGTTCTTGTTTCTTATCATGAGAGTGGTGTGCATTCATGTGGGCTACGTACCATATGCCTGTAACCATCTAGAAAGGTGGGTGTGCAAGATGTTTTGTCTATCATGTCTAGCTTCTAGCTACATTTGAGGCTTCCCAAATCATAGGTGCATCATCCTTCGGCATTTGCGCCAGTCTCCAAAACTTTGTTGGTGTGTACCCCACCACCTTGGGGGTCTCGCATGCAGTGCCCATTTCAGAGCATCGAACTGCTGCTGTTCTTGCACTACACTTTCAAATTTGTTCAGGAATTCAACCACCCCAATCAACCCATCATACATAGTTAGATCCCTTGCCTCTGTTGCTACACATTGTAGTGACCTTATCATCATGTTGTATTTTAGCATGGTCACCTCGTGTAACTGGTTCTGCCATCGTTCTATTTCCTCATCCGAATCCGACGTGCATGAACTTTCGCGCTCCCACGAACTCCTACCATCTGTTGTTGGATTCACCCAATCTTGCTCTCGCATGGTTATCTTGTAGATACAGTCAATATCATCATCACTATCATAATCACACACCGGTTCTATGTAGCGCACTCCTTCCACAAGGTCTAGTGGTACCACTACGCGTAGTGACTTTTTCTTGAAAATCATCTTGCGCTTCTTGAGATTTATCACCCCATTCATATCAGTGGCCCAATATATTCCCAGTATCATAGGATAGGGATTGATGCCATCAACATTCTCTATCATTTCGAAATTGGAAAGCGCACTCACACCTTCAATATCCACCATTACTCCCTGCAATCTTCCCATGGGTAGGATATTTTTTTGGTTCGCCATTCGAAATTGAATAGGAGACCACTGCAATGCATGCCTACCCATGCGCTCCCATGTCTAATTTCGCAGTACAATTCTGTCTAATCCTAGGTCTAGAATTACTTGATCCATTTCATACTCCCCAATTTGCGCATTTAATATCATTTCCCTTCCTGTTCATGATGTGTGCTTTTTGAACTTCCAAACTATGTGAGGTTCTCCTGATCCAGCGCACCTACTGATAAGTTCCTGTAGTCCCTTCACCACTTTTCTATCACACAATAGCTTCATGCATGTCTCTAGAAAGGTAGTGAGCATTGAAGGATCCATCTCTGGTTCTAGTTGATCCTTAATACCTGAAGTGGAGGCCTTCATGAAGCTCTTCTTAGCTTCCATGAATGTCTCCTTCACACACTCCAAATCAAATTTAGGTTCCTTTGTAGGAGGCTTGTGAACCCACACACTTTATTTAGGCTACTTACCTTTGTCATCTCCTATCATGATACCACTTTGAAGCATGATGTTTACATTTGGGTCCTCTTCGTGTAGCTCAGATCTCATCATTTGTAGGTTCTAAGTCAGCGGAGGCTAGAGTATTCCTTTATCACACAACCTCGCTATCAGTGTAGGGCAGTCCTCCATCTCATGATCAAATTGGGTACAATATAAACATGATGCTCTCATCGGATTTGTACAATCGTGGGCATAATGCCCTGACCCTCTCTGTGCCCCTAAAATCCAATGTGCACCATCCCTGCATTTTGATCGAGGGCTCATGTTTTGGTCTGCACCCTATAGGTAGGGATCCAATCCATCATCAGTTCATAAATTCTACAGGTGCACTCATCATGGCCTACTGACGAGAAAAAATTACAAAACAATTGCTGGGACGTCTGCGTATACTTCTGTAATAGATGACAATTATCCGCAACATGTTTTCCTCCTATCTGACAAATCGCACACCATAATGCAGGCACCAGACTTGGTCCTGCTTGTGCCTCTGGTGTCAATGGAATTGGCCCTCCTCCCGCCAAGTAATTTGCGAATTCTAGACAATGATCCTTGTCATGTCCCTATCTCTTGCATTTTAGGTGCCATACCTCCTCGTGCACCTCTGGGTGAGTTGTCCTATCCTGTTTTAAACTCTGCATTTCCAAACATAATTTTTTTAGTTGCGTGTGGATTTTTTGGACTCCCAGGCTAGGATCTTGTATTGGGTTCTTGTGTAGTCTCATTGCAATCTCCAAAGCTTCGACCTAGCTGGATAACTTCTGCTACGACAACATCATTATTAGATGCAGAATTAGTGATGCTACAAACCATGCACAGTGCTGCCCATCTATCAAGGTCATGTTGGCTTCACAAATCATTCCCTTCAATCTCTAATCTAGCTTCGAGGGAGTCTTTCCTATAAGCATCATGACTTCCTTAAACTTGATAATCAACTGTGTCTCCGATTTTGGCCTGCTAAATTCCATGGTTAGCGTAGCTTGGATATCTGTGATCCCTGCGTTTGGATTGTCATTACAATGCTTAATGTACCATGTCAGTGCACAGTCCTGCAATGTGCTTACCAGTGTTGCCTTCTTTATGTTGTCATCTGTGACACCTTGCGCTTCCCATACAACCTTTACCACGAACCAAAATTGGTCCAGATCTTCATTCCCTACTCCTTTGAATACCGACAAATTTATTTCACTTGCCATACTGAACTGTGGTGGTGGTGGAGGTGGTGTGGGTGGAGTTGGAGGTGACAATGGTGAAATCGGTGGCAATGTAGGTGGGGCTGGTAACCGCGGAATTTGCTGCCTTATCATACTGATCGTGCTTCTTGGTGAAACTTTTGTAAGCTCTTCCTCACTTTCTCGTGGAGTTGAAATCAAGGGACTAGTCTCTAATTCTTCACTACTTCCATTTTTGTAGATCTTCCCACTTCGCATGGCCCCAAACATAAATTTATTCACATAACCCACTTTTCACATAGTAGCATTTTAATCCAAGTGTTAAAATATTTAATATACTTACCTCACGATCCTTTGAGGAAGTGTTGTTCCACCTTGTTGTAGCTGACTAACATATCTACCATGAACTCGGTGATAAACCCTCCTATAATTTGATCAAGCCAATGGTCCATAGCGCGCGTGATCTTATCTTCTGATGCTTCTAGTTTGCGCACCAACTTTGGAGTCCACACAATTGGTCTATCAAGCCTACACCTTCCCTGACTGTCTGCTAGCTTCACGATCCACTTGTACAACTCAGAGGGGAAGGATGCAAAGAAAATTTCATGGATTTCCATATACACGTAGCATTCTAACCATTGTTCCTTCGATACTCATAGATTCCTATTTTCCTGCATCGCGAACTCGTGAATATTTTTGTCCAGCCACTTTTCAATTTCTTTCTTTGTTGGATTCTAGTGACACAACATCAGACATCCCTTATGAAGATCCCAGTCTTGGCAATGAAACCATTTGTTGGATTGTTGGGGCTTGACCCAGGTTTAGAGTTGATTTAACCAAACAAATCTCAGTACTACTGGACCTTTCGGCAACAGTCCACGGAGCCCGGACTGAGGTCTCACCTGAAGTAGTATGGGAGGGTGCTAGAACTAGGTTTCCACACCCTGGAGATGTCTAATGAGTTCAAGTGGTCCGTGGTTCGACCCTTCACACACGTCGCGATGTGCACTTACCCATACCTCGCAGCCTGAGATGTTGCCTTCGCGCAACCCTACTTGGGGGTCGAACAACATTATTACCCAAGTCCTTACTAGTAATCTAATATTAGTCATGTTATCTCAAAATCAGACCCTGGAAGGCTGCAGACCAGGAAGACTTCAAGTAACTGTTTCAAACCTACTTTAGGCTGAGGTTTAGCCTCCTCAACCTGAGAGGGCTCTCTCTAAATGGATTAATGATTTTGATTAAAGATAAGATGGCTAAATATTATAGAACAACTGTGACAAATATGAATGGTGGAAACAAATTTAACAACTATCCATTGGGCTTATGGAGTCAAAAACACCTCAATATCAAAATGAAATCAACCTTACATGGAAGTCAGGGCATTCAGCATTTAAACATTCAGAACATGAACTCATATGGGACCACACAGTTTATAAATGTATACAGGAAGTCAGAGCAAATTCAGTGAATTCTGAGTGATTATACATCCATACCACTGTAAGAATTAAGAAAAGGACAACATCACATATTCTGAACATAAAAAATCCTTCATGAATCTGAGAAGTAAAGTCAAACATGTATTACTGAAAATGAGTCTTACATAAGCCAAATACAAGCTTTTCCATAAAATTTCCAACCCTGATTACATTGTTGTTTCAGCTATATATAGAGCTCTTATTCTAACTGATCGAGATTCCTCCTAGAGCATGAGGGGAATTTGAAAACTACTTCTATTACTAACAACTCTTAAACTCTAACTACTTTAATAAATACAACATAGTGTTGACTGGTGTTTTTAGAGATCTAAATCAACTATGACTCTAACTCCATATTACATGCATAATGGCCTTAATTAAGATGATTCCTTTCTTTGACATCTGGTTCTCTTTCAGTTTGGCTGAGATGGGTGTTTAATGCTCCATGTTGACCTTGAACACTGTACCTTCTCCACTGTCCAGAAAAATTGGGAGCCTATCCTTGCTTCTCGGCTTTATGGTCTTCAAATCTTCATGAGTCGGTTTTTAATTGTTATCCCTCAAAATATGATGGTGGCCACGTTGTGATGTGTTGTCCACTATTATGAAACCTGATTTGATGATGTGTCATCCACTATTTTGAAAACAAAAGGGAAAACGCATTCAAGTTGCCTGATGCATGCTTCAATTCTCTTATGATATGACAAAATGCCACTTTTTGATTCAAATCCTTTATTTCCACTTGTGCTATTCTGATTGGTTGTTGTAACTTCAGGTGTTCTCGTTGTATACAACTGTTCTTCAAAATTTTCCCACTTCAACTTCAAAACTGCTTGATTTAAGTTGAAATCATCACCTTCGGCAGTTTCGTAGCACGCTACGAAACTGCTGAGTTGTTTAAAAAACTTGTTTTTAACCTGAGACCTTTATTAACCGAGTACTTTGATTGCCAAAAACTTCTTTAGACTTTCCAAAGGCTGAATAGGGATTTAGTTTTCTTCAGAAATATAAGATCAAGCAAACTTATCAAAATTTTTGAAACAAAATCTTACTTGAAATGTAAACTCATTTAGCAGGTCCTTTAAGCTGGTTTAGTTGCGCCTTCAGATCTTCAATTTGTTTTTTCATAACCTTATTACCAGCTCTTAGTTGCATATTGATCATTCTGATGTACTTGGATTCTTTGATTGTTGGTACTGTCCAGGTGTGAAATTGTGTATTGCAATCAACCACTTCTACAGCTGCATTCTCTTCCCATAGAGTTTTAATTCTATAATAGTTTGCTTGTATGACTGCATGTCTTCTAGAAACTTTCTTCAATTTGGCAATCTCATGCTTAGTTGATTCCAATTGGCTCTTCAGGTCTGCTATATTGTCTTCTTTAGATGTAATGACTGTTTTGCCTGTGTTCTTCTTTTGCCAACGTTGTGTCCCTTCCCCTGTTTCCTCTGTTCTGGGCAGTGCTTCCTGTACTTGCTGGAATCTCCTTGTCATAGGTCTTCTAGGTTTAAAAACAAACTCTTCATCTGGCTCATCAAATTTAAGCCTTTTTGAGGCCTTGGCTTTCTTGGTGCTTTCCTGTTCTGACTGTATCAACTCAATTTGAATTGGTTGAGACTGCTCAAAATCAATAGCCTATAATAAGTCATTTAGACTTCCCTTGGACACTGGACTTTCTTCAACTGCTATAGCTTTAACTTTTTCCTTATTCATCTGGCTTCTTGTTCTTATCTTTGAGACTACTTCAGATGTGCGTGTTTCAGGTACAGTCTTTTTACCATGAGCTTTTCCCTTAGTTGCTTGCTGAGGTTGATCTTGGATGATGAGTGGATTCACTTGTTTTCTTGTTTGTGAGTTTGGAACTCTTTTAGCTCTTGCTTCTGTTTGGAGCTCAGCTATTGTAAAATCTCGTGTAGGTTGAGGAGTGAGGCCAGTCTAGCTTTTGAAGCCAGCCATAAAAATGAATGAATTTCAATCTCTGTTTACCTTTTGAAGGCCATCTAAAACAAGTAGTTTGATCAAACCATGATGAAACAAAGAGGTTTCACAATCCTCTTTCCTCAGTTGTACCTTATCACACATCTTACTCAAACTACGGAAAAGATAAAAAGGTAAGTCTATGGAGACCTTCCCTGTGAAATGCAAAAGGAGTTTAAAATGGTAAGAGTAAACCTTGTTATACCTTCCTTCACAAGTCAGATATTTCTGTATGCAGGTGAGTAAATGAGCATAATATTCTTTGACATAACTCCTGGGCACTGCCTTACTTAAATCTTCATTTACAAATTTATCCTTCAAGAACTCCTTACAAGGATTCATGTCAAACTTGAAATTTTTAAACCATTGCTCTTGTCCTCGTGGGATCTCTGTCACAGTAGATATCACATCTGGTGAAACCTGCAATTCTATCATGGCTACTTTTGAATTCAAGCCTGTGAAGTTAAGTGCAAATTCTTTAGTTACCTATGCGTGTCCTCCTTGTAACTTTTTGCAAAATTTCCAGCACCCGGCCTTTTTGAATGCTTTCTCCACCTCTTTATTTCTCAGTGTTATATCTAAGCCTTCAGGTTCGGTCCTTAGACATTTGCCGGATCTGTGCTCCTTTTTCTCCATTGATTCTTCCAAATCTTAGCAAACAATGACTACCAGCTCCAGTTGGAATTGTGATTTAGCTTTTGTTTGAATTCAGCCTCGCTTGATTATCTTTGTAGTTGAAATTTTAAATTTTGCCGTTTAAAATCTCTCAAGTTGTAATCTTGCAGATTTGTCATTCATACAAGACTTACAACCATCATTAAGATTTACGCACGGTAGTCTTTCTTGGGAATGATGATTCATGCGTATCAACAGATCTAGTGGTGGTGATAGTGGCAATGAGTGGTGAAAGGTGATAAGAGGGGTACATGAGCTAACATGAGAAGACACGGCCTATGACTCACCTAACGGACTTGACATTTCGGGAAAGATTCGCTGCGAAATGTACGAATCCATGATTTCGCAGCGCTGACAGTTTTAAATTTGAATGATGCGCTACAAAACTGCCTAATCGGGATTGCGCTGTGAAACTGCCTAATTGGGATTGTGCTGCAAAAACACTTTAATGGTGTATATGCGCTGCGAAATTGCCTAATTGGGATTGCACTACGGCAACATTTTAATGGTTTATATGCGCTACGAAATTACAAAAAGTTTCGGTGACTGACACAAGATAACATGTGGCTATAAAACAATGGTGGATGGAGGGGGACCAATGGAAGCTGAGAATAATTTGACTAAAAAACCTCTTCAAAACTTCAGACTCTAAGGGAAGAAAATTAAAACAACAATAGACTAGCACTGACCTTTGTCATCGGGCTAGGATGAAAAGTTACATATATCAGTTTTAGTTCTAAGTGATAACAGATACATTGGAAATATCACTTCATGTGAGTAGGCCCATGCACTATTTAGCGTAGGAGTAGGAGTAGTCGTTGTCCTTGATTTGCTTTGCTTTCTAGTTTGCATGTTTGTTTTCTTGCTTACTTGGTTTGGTTTGCTTTCTTGCTAGCTTTTCTTACTTGGTTTTATTTCTCTTGACTTCTTCTTTTGCTTTTTGCTTTCTTTTCTTGCTTATATTTGTAGGTTAGCCTTACTTGAAACCGTGTTTGGCTCTCGAGACAAGCCGAGAAAATCTAAGAGGACTTGTACAACTGTCAACCTTTGGTTTTATGTTGTCCTCTCTCTTTATGAACAGATTATTGTCTTTGGTCAATGATGCCTTGATGGAAAATATGTTTTGTTCAGAGTGAGTCTTGGTGAAAACAAATGCTTGCACTATTAACTAGTACTGCCTACTCTAATAGGTTATTTTTGGTTAACCCTTTTCATCTCAGTCAAGTAGAGTAAGGTGAGGGGGAAAACCTTAAAAAGTATGTCAAAGGTATATATAAGATACTTCTCTGAAGGAATAGCCTCTTCTTCTCTCAATAAGTCGGGATCCATCTTTTGCCTCTGAAATAAACAAGTTCCTATGCACAGTTCTTTGAAAAATGAAAAAATGAAAATGAATAAGGCGAAAGAAGAGAAAGGCTTCATATGCAAAGAGGTGATGCAAGTAACTCCACTGAGGTAATGACCAAGCTCGTTGGTAGCAGAGTGATGCTTGCGTTCCCACGTGACTCCGTTGGGGTACTGTCCAGACCTAATGGCAACATCGCAACACCAGAGATGAACATTAAACTCTATCAGTTATATTACTTGTGCATCAATATACCCCTCATCCCCAATCAAAACAACTAAGTTAACTTAGCTTGGAATGTGTGTTGAACGATCAAGAAAATGGCATGGATGAAATATTTCATACAAGATATTGCAGAATCCATCACAATCAAAGAACTGAACAATACTTCTGGAAGGGTTAGACTTATTTTTCACAAAACAAGCTCCATATAGAGAGTTGGGGTTCTACCAATGTGTCGCCAATGTTATAGCAGCTACAACCACCCTCCAAAATTTTGGCTCACATGCAAATTTCATAGCCTACCTTGGATCCTACGATCAATCATCCTTGGTCACTTGTTGTTAGCAGCTAAGGGCGCCACGCAGAGTTCAACATCAACAGGAGGGGGACTGTTGGGTAGCAGAAGCCCCGCATAATGGTCATGGGGCACAAAGCCCGAAATTTTGGGTAAAGATAGGGTAAGGACTCCGTAGGATGCACAGAGTGCGATTTGTAATACGTTGAGTCAAAGGGTAGTCCACCCAAAAATAATGTAAAGAAATGTAAATTGAGTCAGCCCGCCCATGGTTCGCAGAGCATGGAAAGGTATAAATAGAGCGAGGCTCTATGGTTAGGGGAAGCTAGTTTTTGGTATGAACTTGGATCTAAAATGTAATGGGTTTGTGAGAAGGAAATTCTGAAAGCATCTATAAGTCTGAGTCGAGGGATTGGGTAGTGGATAGAGGCTCTGCAGCTGTGTGCGTAGAGGCCTGAAAGATTCCGTAGCTGTGTATGCGGACCCCTGTAGCTGAGTGCACAAGGTAGATTTGGATGTGTCGGTGATAAAGTGGAAATAAAGATAAGTTGATTTTGGAAACTCTGTGTAAATATAAGCTATTGTAGATCTGGTTAATTTATGATTGGTATTTCTATTGAGTCTTTATGCACGTGCTTATGTTTTGGGTTAATGAAAATATGTATCTCTGTTAAGTGCGTGCACTGGTTATCTTGGTTAAATGTTTGCTTAAATACCCTCATAAGTAGATCTGATCTATAACAAACCATTAAGTAATTAGTATTGGAAAGTAGCCCTATTTCAAATCTGCGTGGAAGTAGAGCAGAGCGAGGCTACAGAATGGTACGTGGCGCTTCCAGACCACATATAGACATCCCAAGGGTCTGGAAACCTAGTTCCGTCACCCTCCACTGCAATCTCAGGTGAGACCTTAGTCCATGCTCCGCGGACTATTACCGAAAGGACCGGTAGCTGTAGGATTTGTTTAGCTAAATAACTCTTCCAAACCTGGGTCAGGTCCATATAAGCTAACACTTGTTGGCAAGCTGACGATATCAAGCTTCCCCTCCTTGATCTTAAGATTTGTTCGTGTTCTCATATTTATGTAGCACATGTCACCTTTGGGAATAGGGATTGTTATTTGGTATGTAAAGGGAATGTTGGGTTAAGGAAATGCATGAAGAAATTGATCAAATAGAAAAGAACCATACATGGGAATCAGTACCAATACCTCATGATAAAAATGTAATTGGGAAGAAATGGGCACTCAATAACAAACTAAATGAAAATGGATAAGTAATTTGAAACAAAAAGACAATTGTATGTAAAGGCTATGCTCAACAGGAAGGGATAGACTTTGAAAAAACATTTACACTTGTAGCCAAACATGAAGCCATAAGATTTTTTCTTGCATTTTCAAGCTTTCATAACATGAATGCATATCAAATGGATGTTAAATTTGCATTCTTAAATGGGGATCTAGAAGAAGAAGTCTATATTGAAAAACCTGAATGGTTCATTCTTGGAAATGATTAAAATCTTGTTTGCAAACTTAAGAAGGAATTGTATTGTTTAAAACAAGCTTCTCGTGCATGGTATTATCATCTTGACAGGTATCTTCAACAACAAATCTTGAAAAAGGGGTTTGCAGATAGCAACCTATATATCAAATTTTATAAATACAAACTTTTGATAGTTGTTGTTTATGTAGATGACATCATATTTGGAAGAAATGTAGAATTTATAAGTCAAGTATTTGCTTCAGTTATGCAACAAGAATTTGAAATGTTTCTACTTAGTGAACTAACATACTTTCTTGGCCTTCAAGTTCAACAAATGAAGAATGATATATTTCTCTCTGAAACCAAGTACCTCAAAGAGATTTTGAAGAAATATGGAATGGATGATAACAACCATGTGTGCACACCAATGGTAACATAATGCAATCTTAGTCAAAATGATGATTATCCTTCAGTTAATCAATGAGAATACATATCTATGATTGGCAGATTGCTTTATCTTACAGGTAAAAGACCAAACAGTATGCATGTAGTTGGCATTGTTGGTCGGTTTCAAGCAAATCCTAAGGAAACTCATCTTCTAGTAGTTAAGAGAATATTCAAGTATCTGAAATGAGCTCAATATTTTGGTATATGGTACCCCAAAAAAAAAAAAAATTCACTTCATGCTTACACATATGCAGATTGGGTAGGTAATGTTGATGATCACAAGAGTACTACTGGAGGAGAATTTTATTTAGGACCTCACTTGGTTTCATGGTTCAACAAGAAACAAGGTTCTATTGCTTTATCTACTACTGAGGTAGAATTTTTTGTTGTTGCATCTTGTTGTACTCAAATTTTATGGATGATCCAAACACCACAAGATATTCAAGTCACTTGTCCTCAACCTGTACCCATTCATTGTGATAATACTAGTTCCATAAGTATCTCTAAGAATCTTTTCATGCACTCAAAAACCAAGCACATTCCAATCAAATATCATTTTATGAGAGAACATGTGCTTGAACAAAAAGTCAAACTGGAGTATGTTCCTTCAAAGGAACAAGTTGTAGATATATTTGCAAAGCCACTTCCGCGTGATTCCTTTGAATATCTCAGACAAAAATTAGGAATGATTCCTGCCTCATCACTTTGTTGATTGTTTTAATAGGTATATCATGTTCAGGTGAGCTATGATTATAAAATACTTCAATTTACCTTATGTACACAGGTGGTGTAAAGGAGAGTCATGTATATACTTGGTTTTTTATTTTGAAAGACGCATATACATCTCAATGATTGATAAAAAATGGCATAGATTCAATGGGATCCTCCTATATGCATTCACCATTTCATGTTTTGTCTTTTGTTTCTTACATTGTTTTTCTGCAATCTGTTGGTTCAAGGGGAGCAAGTATTGTAGCCCTATAGTCCCTTGTTGGCATTATGGTTTCATAAGCATGTCTTTTTGCATATCTTCGCTGACATCTAGATATGTCTACTATTACTACTAGAGAGTTATATGTTGTTGTTATCTCACTAGTTATCAATGGTGCATGGATTCCAAATAATAAAGTTATGAATGATGACTATCTATTGACATGCTTGATGAGGAGGATGTGTCCGCTATGGTTGGTATTGATGATCGGTTGTTGGTTGTTGAAGTTACTTGGTGATGCTCGGATGCATTACATAGTACCATGTTGATGATGTTGAAGAGATTGATGCTCCATTGCCCTATCTTACTTATTGATGAATGAGGATATTCATTATGATTTATATGTTGTTTCTATCAATAATTCATGTTGCAGGTTCCTATTTGTTGTAAGGTGGTTATTGATGACTGTCGTGATCTTGCTACCTCATTTATTGAGGTACCTATTTTTATTATAAATTTCATATATGTCTCTTGATATAAAGGTCATGAAAAGACCCATATTGTAAATAATTATAAATTTTAGTCATATATGGGCTATTGTAATCAAGTCTTGTCATGAATGTACTCCCATTATGTTGGGACATCATTGTAAATTTTTGGTCCAATATGTACACCCCACATGTTGGGTAATTGATGTAATCATGGTAGCATATATTCATTGGTCATAGGAGAGGTCATGTTTGGTTAAGTCATCAATCGAATAATATCCTTCGACAACTCAACATATTCTTAGGGGGAGCATAGTCAATATGTCGTTTTCATATTCAGTAGATCAGAACTACATCACTCCTCTCCAAAAGTGGGGAGAGAAGCCTTTATTCATCACTGGTCAACCCTTCTCCCTTGATGTCAAAGGGGGAGAGAATATTTGTGTTTAGTGAACATTTATTGGAGAATCTTGGTAAGAATTCTTGGTACTTGCAGATGTGTTTGTAGGTGTTTACGAGTGGTGACCAAACACCAAAGTGATTTTCATCAAGTTCAAAGGAGGATATTGTTGGCATTATGGCTAATATTTTATCCTTGATGGAAACCTACTTGATAAAGATATAAACATGATGTTTATGCAGACGCTACAGATGGTATGAATAGGGAAATCATAGATCATAGATAGATGAATGTTAAAAATGAAGTTTGAGAAACTATACACGAATCCTACGAAGAAGGGTCATGTACATGCACTAGTCCTAAAAGGGAAAGTCGCTTACATAATCTGAACCATGGTATTCTGGATACCAGGGATCATTACCATTGTATTGGCCAATAGTAATGGGTGTGACAATGGTTATTTGATCTCGTGAAAGAATACCAATGACATTACTAAGGTATTGGCTAAGGCTAGGGATATATAAGGAGATGGAGATAAATGTGTTATGTGTGCAAGTCATGAGTTATACATATGTCATCTGATTTGGAACAGGTGTGCACCAGGGAGCAAGGAGAACACTCAGATTTGAAAGACCTAGAAGTTAATTAACATATAAGCTTGATTTATTTACTTGTTGCAAATGCCTGAGTACATAAAATTGATGAAACTATGATGAATTTGTGTGTTTTGATCTAAATAAATTAATCAAAAGTATGTATTATTGATAGTAAAGGTTGTGGAAAGTGAAATTGGATCTACAACGAAAGTTTTCAGATTTGTATGCAGGTGTTCTTGGGAATAGTCATGTACATACGCATATCCATCTTTACAGGCTCACGTACATACGTGGATCCATACTTGCAGGGTCACATATATATTTAGAGATAAATTTTGCATATTTTTACACAAGCATTGTGCGTGATAAGAACATACATACGTTGATATGTATTGAGGTAGTCACATATATATGGCAGGGTTTGTAGTAATACTAAATGATGGCATTTGATCAGTTCTATTATGTTTGTTGTTGTTTGTCAATGAAGTCTTAATCATGCTGTTTGAAAGTGTTTATAGAGTTGGTTGTTCATGATTGGAATAGTGGCTAGTAATGATGCTACAATAATATGTGATTGGTTCAGTAATCTATGGTTGCATCAGTGATTTTTGTATGGTTCAATGCTTAATTCAGTATTACAATGATTCATGATACATTAGTTAGTGGTTTGATATTGTACACAAGTATTATATAGAGGAAGTGCGTACATATGCAAGTCTTATTTAGTACAGTCACTTAGAGAATTTGATTTTGTTGTTTTTGGTTGGGTTCTACATTCAATGAGTTGATGCTTCATAAATTTAGTTGTTTGCAATGTGACAGTGTCTCAAATTCAATGCTTTAATTTGACATGTTTCTTTCGATTTATTGTTGATATGGTTCTAGATTGAAAATTTGATGAAAGGTGGCCTACATGTTGTGTGATGGTTATTTGATAGGTGAATCCAGTTTAAAACATTTTGAAAAGTGGCCCACAAGGAGTTGAGGGTTGCAACCTTCAGAAAGGGGGTAGGAGCTTCCATCTAGTAGAAGTTGGTAAACAAGATTAGGGGGTTGTATCTCCCTTCCAATAGGAGCTGGAGAACACGTGGAGGTTGTAGCCTTTTGTAGGTGGGTGCCTTCATACAGATAAGAGTATGCGTTAGTACAAATGTAATGAAGTTGTTCTTTATATCATAAGAAAGAAGACAAAGACAAAAGAAGTGGTGGTTTTCTCCCACATTGGGTTTCCACCTAAAAATCCTTGTGTTCTATGTGTGTTGCTATGATTTCTTTATGTTCTTTACTACATACTAAAAAGTAATTAATATATTGATACAATTATTAAAGATAATCATCTCATGGAATACATTAAAAATCAGTAAGATTAAGATGGATATAAGCAGGTTTCCCTCTCTAAAATAACATACATGTGCAGGCTGCTTCAATAATAGTAGCATGCATACTTCAGAATATAAATTTTGAAAGTTTGAATTTTAAAATACTAATTCACCCCCCTCTCAATATTTTTCCCAACATTAGTTATATACAAATTTATAAATAAAAAATTATGTATTTGAAAATACAAAAAAATTAGAAATTTTTATATGCAATTTACAATGGTTTACTTTAGTTTTAAAGGGCTCATACAAAAACAATTTGGCCGACGAATAGCCATCACCACCACTAGGGCTAAAAATCCCAAGATGTGACATCAGCCTATCAACTTGTCTGTCAATATTAGTTTATATTACTTGGTTCTATCTTGCTGTAAGTCTAATAGTAAGTTGTAAAATGTATTCTATATTCAACATATTATTAATTTTTATACTATTCACTGCGGTGGACTTTTTACATGTGAAAAGGGCTTTTCCACGTACAATTTTGGGTCCTTGCATTCCTATCCATCAATCTTTTTGTACTTTTTTTCTTTTTTTATGTCATTATTATAAGATTGTGGTTTGAAGTTAAAACTTTTGCACACTTTTCCTTATATATGCATAGGGTTCTATGCCAAAGTGAATTCCTGCCAAGCTCAAGAGGTTATTATTTATGCAATCATAGAGTTTGAAGACCCTATATCAAGATCCCAAGGGTCATTGCTTTAGTGATGGTGCATCTTTTTGTATTTTGTGACATAATTTTTCTCAACATTTTCTACTGGGACAGTTTTTTGCTTCGATTCTACAAGGATCTGCATTGTTTTTTCACCCAATGTTTGGATGTTTCTTCCTCTTTATAAAATATTTCCACAAGCATATTGCAACCATGTTTTCTACAGTAGGTTCAGTTAAATCTGGTTAAAAATATAAGGATAGCTATCATCGATTTCCTCTTCAATATTTGGAGTGGTTCTATCAAGCATTCTGTTATGAAACCAGCTCAAGAAAAGATAGAAAAGATAGATCAACGCCTTAGAATTCAGCCTCTTCGAGGGGGAAACCTCCTTTACATTACATAATAAATGAACAATTCTTGGATGATACAAATGACAAAACCTCCTTTCTATATATAGGGTCTAAGGAGTCACAATATAACCCAACCGACCTAACAATAATAATATAAAGCCACAAAAATACAATAGAGGGATTCTATGGGGCACAGTAATAACAATATGGGGGCAATAGGGGCACAACAATATTAATAAGGGGTATAACTACAATAGTAATGGGGTAATCACTAGTATTATAGGGACCCAAC
>APFE031608836.1:0-13168 GCA_000404065.3 Pinus taeda
AAAATAAATTCATATCTCCATGAATACTTATCGGAATCGGATGATATTTATATCAATCCTACACCTCTCGATGAGAGGAATCTAATAAAAATATTATCAGCCATGAAAAGATGACCCACATGAAGTTTTTCCCTGGTTTCCAATTTTAACACTCCCTCTCAACCATGGAGAACTTCATCTGCAATCTGTATATCGGTCGTTAGTATTCATCCATCAAATGCACTGCCCTGTACAACTTGACCCTTGCCCTGCTCTGCTCAATTCTGCCTGATCTGCTTTGACTTGTTCTGCCTTGCACTGATCTATACTGTTTTTCTCTATTTAGCTCTGCTCTTGCATTGTTATGTTATGCTCTGCTTTTGTCCGAATTATGAAGATGAAGAAATGATCAAGGATGTATCATACTGAATCGAAGTCAGTCTCAGAGTATGTACCACTGGTCCCAAACCAGTCTCAACCAACCCGAAGTCAGTGTCATAGTGAGTACAACTCTACTGGTCCTAAACCAGTATCATCCTCCACTGACTCAAAGTCAGTCTCAGAGTGCATACCACTGGTCCCAGACGAGTCTCAGCCGACCTGAAGTCAGCGTCATAGTATGTACCACTCTCACTGGTCCCAGACCAGTATTGCACTGACACGAAGTCAGTCTCGGAGTATGTACCACTGGTCCCAGACCAGTCTCAACTGACCCAAAGTCAGCGTCATAGTATGGTACAAATCCTACTACAATCGCCATGGAGAACACATCAATCCAGGCTGCCATGGAGAACACATCAATCCAAGCTTCACATGAGAACTAATCATCCTGCTACACAGGAGAACGAGTCATCTTGTTCCACAAGAGAGCGAATCATCTTGTTCCACAAGAGAGCGAATCATCTTGTTCCAGTGCGCACCAACCATGGGAGGGTGAGTCACCCTGTGGTCGTATGTTGCTCCAGTAATAACCACAAGCCCTCAGAGCTCCCAGAGCTCAATGAATGCAACATGCAAGACCCTTGTACAAGGGTTTCTTGCCGACTCCAAGTCGTTTGGGAAAATCACAAATTAGATCTTTCCTCGGGGCTTTGACAAGGTGTATCAATATGTACATCATCTTAATGCGATGGATCCTCCTTACTCATCAACTTACCATATCCCAAATGATGTCTATCTGCTGGAGCAATCGACGAATATGGGATTCCTCAATAATCGAATCCCACCTCTAGTTGCTATAGAGAATCACAGTGGTATCCAATGTAAATCCAAACAACTCACTGAAGAGCTTTCGCAACCAGACTGCCTCACACGAGGTCATGCTAGCAACAATATATCCTGCTTCGGCTCTACTCAAAAACCATTGACTTCTGCTTCCTGCTCATCTAGGATACGAAAGCAGACCCCAAGGTGAAACAACACCCGGAAGTGCTCTTACGGTCCACCACACTGCCTGCCCAATTAGCATCAGTATATCCAAGTGGTCTCACATCTCTGACAATGTATCTTAATCCATGAAAGATTGTGTCCTGAAGACATCTCAGAAGATTCCTGGCATTAGTGCAGTGAGGCTCAACCAAATATGAGCTCACAGTGCTAACTGCAAAACATATGTTCAAACGAAGGTTCACCAAGAACATCAATGAAAATGAGTTTTTAAAACTCAGAGGCATTTCCCAAGTCTGGTTCGACATCACTACCATATAACTTCTAAAAGATAATATCCTCGAGGTAGTCATAAGCTTGCAGTCCATCATACTGAATATTTCCAATATCTTTACCACATATTTTCCTTGAGGTAGGAAAATTTCCCTTGGCTTCTGCCACACTTTAAGTCCTTGGTCCTTCAATTCAAATGCAGAAGCCATCTCCCTCTTACATTTGTGAATGAGAGGGTTTGCACCTGTAGAAAGAGGTCATCCACATACAACACCAGTATGAGAGGCTTGTCATCTTCAACCTTAAAGTAAAGGTTAGGATCAACTTCACTCCTAATGAGTCCCAGCTTCATCAAGTAGCTATCGATCCTCTCATATCATACTCGGGGTGCTTGCTTCAACCCATAGAGAGCCTTCTTCAACCTGCATACATGAGATTTTCAATCATAAATCTCAAATCCTTCGGGTTGCTCCACGTAGACCTCTTCTTTGATCGAGCTGTGTAAGAACAAAGTCTCGACATCCATCTGATGTAGGTTTGACCCTTGTGAAGCGACAAGAGCTATGATCGAGCAGATGGTCGTATATCTAGCAACAAGTGCAAATATCACATCATAGTCTATACCTTCCTTTTGAGCAACAAAATGAACCTTATACTTTTCCATACTTCCTTTTGCTACATGCTTTATCTTGTAAATCCATTTGAAGTAACAATTGTCTTGTCCAGGGTCTGGGAACTACTTCCTAAACATCATTCTCCATAACAGACTCATATTCTATGGTCATAGCGCCCTTACATAGTTAATGCTTGACGACATCTGAGAATGATGAAGGCTCATTTTGTATGATCGTGCTCATGATAGTTAGGTATCCCTGATACCTCTTAAGCTTCTTACTTTGACGGAAGGTTCCTTAGGGTGCAGCACATCCTTCAGCATCATCAAGTATCCCCCTAAGCCATGAAGGCCTCTTCCTAGAAGAGGAAGGCTCATGTGGATGAGAATCTATTAGATCCATGGGTTCTTCTACATTAGGCATTGATTCGTCATCCTTTTCTTTCGATTCCCTGGTGTCAGCTTCTAGAGAGCTCCTCAAAGTTGGAAGATTGTTCACCTTGCGGTGAACTTTTCTCCAGGAGTCTTGGAATCCAATGCTTGATGAGGGCATTGATTTTGTACATATACGGCGGTGATTTTACTTTCAACCCATAGAAACTTCGGAAGTCTTTAATCATGTAGCATGGCCCGGTCAGCTTCCACAATCGTGCGGTTCTTCCTTTCCACCACACCATTCTGCTCAAGAGTATGTGGTGTAGTAGTCTCCCTCTTAATGCCAACCTCCGGTATACCTGAGTGAACCAACTGTAATATATCGGAGGTCTTGCTTTGGCTTGAGAGGAATGGTCCCCTTTTGAGTTTTCCTTCGACACATCCTGGACATACACCTTCTTTCTCTACTTGGAATTCGGGCATCCCTGTTATCATCTGTCTTACATCGGGTAGAGCTTTGTAATGAAGGTGGGCAAACCTCTGATGCCAAGGTTCGGACTAAAGAGATGTGTCATAAGACATGACACCTAGCAGACTTCCATCGATCAACACTAAACACAAGAGTAAAGGCATCTTTATCATTATTTTTCCATATACATACCTTGCCATCGCTGAAGGTTACCTTGTAGCCTTTGTCTTCTGTTCCCGAGATGGACACTAGGTTCTTTCTGAGGTCAGGTGCATTTAATACATCTTGGACTTTCTAGCCTTCTTGAATGGTTGTCCTCTTCCTTGATCCCTAGCTCTCCTCTTACCTTTGCTGTTGAATTTGTCATCCCTTTGATTTTCCATCAGAGGGATTTTGATCATCGTCCCGGTGTGAGTCCTTTCTATTGTTTTGACTTCTCCATTTTTCCATTTGTTCCAGGCAGCAGTGGATGCATTTGATGGAGGCTCAACAATAATGCCTCTCACATGATCCAACACTCCTTGATTCTCAAGGGTTAGATCAATAGACATCTTCCATCTGTGATAGTTAGCTTTCTCACAGAGCTTGTCTTCAGCAGGAAAGAGTGTTGAGGACCCCATAGTTCTTTTAGGATAGCCTTGCCAATCTTCTCTTTGATGATTGCTCTTGCTCTTGCTCGGGCTTTTTCTTCACCTCAGCTTTGATACCATGTTAAGTTATGGTATGTTCTATGCTTATAACAGTTTACTTCTTTTTCTTATTATATTCCACAGACTAGCAATCACACATATATAAAGTAAAGTGCAGATAGAACATTAAACGATCGACAGAAAACAAGCCAAGACAAGAGACACAAGATGTGGTGGCTAGCCAGGGACAAACCCCACAATGTGTGGGGAAACCCTTTGATCAAATCTTCTTTTATCTTCAATAATTTAGTAGAGAGAAATAGTACAATGAATATGATTCATATCAGCAGTAGCAAACCCTAGATCAGCAGCATCAGCATTAGTGCTTCATTATCAAACTAGCGCAGATGATATCTCACAAACCGACCGTCGGATTGACTTCATTCCACCACCAAAAGTTTCAGCTTTCATAGGAGGTTCAGATGAACCTACAACATAGTTTAGATGAGGAGATATTCTAGGCCACGTAGGTAAATCTTTACTTTTGCAGTTGCAGCTTCAGTTTCAGCAGTTTCCGGCTTCAAACTAGGGCAGTCGATATCTTGCAAACCATTCATCGGATTGACTTCATTCCACCACCAAAAGTTGCGGCTTTTAGAGGAGGTTTAGATGAACCTACAACGCAATTCAGATGAGGAGATCTTCTAGGCCACGTAGGTCAATCTTTACTTGTGCAGTTGCAGCTTCAATTTCAGCAGTTTTCGGCTTCAAACTAGGGCAGTCGATATCTTGCAAATTGTTCATCGGATTGACTTCATTCCACCACCAAAAGTTGCGGCTTTCAGAGGAGGTTCAGATGAACCTACAACGCAGTTCCAAAGAGGAGATCTTCTAGGCCTCGCAAGTCAATATTTATTTCTGCAGTTGCAGGTTCAGTTTCAGCAATTTCTGGCTTCAAACTAGGGCAATCGATATCTTGCAAACCGTTCATCGGATTGACTTCATTCCACCACCAAAAGTTGCGGATTTCAGAGGAGGTTCAGATGAACCTTTAGCAAAATTCCAAAGAGGAGATCTTCTAGGCCCCACAAGTCAATATTTACTTCTACAGTTGCAGCTTCAAATTCAACAGCTTCTGGTTTCACATGTGTGAGAGAGAGAGACCCATTTTAGCGCAGTAGAGAAGAGACTCATATCTACGCAGTAGAGAGAGAGAGATGTGATGAGATGAGATGCAAATGAGGAAAATTCCTCTTATATTCATACACAACGTTGGTGGGTGAACAGATGTGACTGTTCGGCTTCTGAGCCTACATGAGTGAACATTCAAACTACCAATTCAAAATTGAATGACTAGGTAAGAGGGTGATTGTATGGAGAGAGAGGGGGACCATGAACGTGTTCACAATTAAGTGATGAATGAATAAGAGGTCATGGATTTTCTTTGAGATTGTGGATTGCTGGAATTATTTATTATTTTGAGAACTCCAATACCACTATTGCAAACGTTTATCAACTATTAGAGCCTAAAAATGATGTACTTATGCTTAATGACCAACCCATTAAGATAAAAATTGAGTATGTATACTCGCTAACCAAACTCCCCTAGCCAAAAGAACTAGTGAATTTGAAAGGTTGTATTGGAAGTGGCATGATAATAAATGAATATATTAATTTCTACTACATCATAAGGATCCTAAATGTGGGAAACTAGTTACCTATCAAGAATGTGGAGACTCTGAGATTTAAAATAACCCTTTACACTATTGTATGAGTTGTAAAATCAACATATTTACATCAAGCCTAACTACCACATATGCACTATAGGTTAGAGTTCCTTTGACTTGTAGTGCTTTAATAGTGAAAATGATTTTATGCTCCATGATATGTATTTAACATAATGTAGAAAAGGTAAAGTGGAGAACTTTGGCTATGGGAACATTATTTTCTTCTTCTTCTTTGAGTGATACCTACCCTTTATTTGAGCATCACTTGGCATGCCAAACTTGAGGGAGCTTCGTATTGTTCAATGGACCAAGTTGATAGTGATACTATTAGGAGGGAGATCAAGTATGACATTCAATGATGGGTTTTATGACTATTGGTCCCATCAAATTATCACCATAGATGTCTATCCCTATGTTAGGATAGACTTCCATGGAGAAACAAGCTAGCACTCCCACATGGTTACACTTGAGGAAATATCAATATGTTTATTTTTATTTTTATCATATATTAAGTTTTTATGTATTTTTAGATTTACATAACTTAAGAGGAAACAACCATATTTTTGGTGCCAAAAAAAAAAAAATTCTTATTATACATATATTGGATCAGTCCAATCAAATGGATACCATCGACATGGGCACTGAGATAAAGGAGATGCGTATGCTAGTGAAAATGCAAAGAGAACCCTACAATATGTCTAGTGAAACCTTCAAATTCTAACTCTCTAGGTCCTAATGACCTAGACAAATAACCTTCTAGAGAATTAATAGAGGCATGTGATTAGCATGCCACATACTTGGATACAATTATTTTTTCAAGTAGCTACAACTATCATTTTCTATCATGAGCCACATGATGAGGGTAGGCCCTCAACCTGATTACTGATATGATGTATTTTGTATACTTCCCATATATGTGATTATGGATTGAATTGTGGGAAAATAATTTTATAATTAGAGGGTGAATCAATATAAATCACTTTTTAATTACGATTTAAAGAATTATGTAACACAGGCATACAAAAAAAAGATGCACAAAACATGAAAATAGGGTATACATGGAAACACGCATGGTAGAAAAGAATAAAACTTCTTTTGGTTAGATGTATTTTCAAGCACCAACTTACAGATATCTTTGTAGGCACCAACCAATAGGAAACACAAATCCCATTTCCTTTGCAAGCACCAACATGTTGAAGACACCAATCCCCACTTGTTTGCAAGCACCAACTTGTAGGAAACATCAATCTCCCCAATATTTAGGGGCATCAACCTAAAGGACACACCAATACCCTTATTTGCAAGCACCAACCTACTTTTCCACTCAGATACCTTTTTCCATGCATTTTGATACTTAGATCCAATGGATTTTCAATTAAATTTTACTCGGAAGAAGAAAAAATATATTATATATATATATATATATATATTTATATATATAAAAATAAAAAATAATAAATAAATAATAGCTAATAATAAATAAATAAAAATAATTAATTAAATAAATTAAAGAATTAATAAAATTAGAATTAAATAAAGTTAAAACTTAAATAAAATTAAAAAATAATTCAAAAATAGTTTCTCTCTTATCTTTCTCAACAACATAGTTTTCTCCTCTAGTTCTCTGATCTAATTAATCTTCCACTAGACCTCTGCTACTCCTTCTTAAATGTTTTCTGGACACCAATTATTTTTCTAAGAAAACTCATTAATTATTTTGATCTGCATTTATTTTCACACAACAATAATAAACCTTTTGAAATGCCCTAGATATCTAGAATTATACACCTTCAAACTCTACCAAAGACTCCTAAGCACATTATGTATTAACTACAGTAAATCGAGCACTCGATTCATCTTTATTTCCAGCAGCACAACTCCCTCTCATGAATTTTCACAAATTGCCTCTCATATGCTTTTCCACAACAATCTTACATTTTCACTACATGAGAACTCTCTCATTTTCAAGTCATTTAGATTTAGTTTTATACACACTAACTTCAATACTTTTCCCAATTCGAACATATTTCATTTAAACAACTTAAGTGTTTATGCACTCAAAATATCAATCTTTTTTTGCCTTAACACTCAAGTTCTAAACCACATTGAGTCATATGACCCGGGCACTATAACTTAGGTCTTAAAAACTATTTTATTTGGAAATCCAGTGTCTGGACATTTCGGCATCAATTATATGTTAAACATCTCAAATGTAAGTATATACTAGATGTCTGGATATCCCTTGTCAAACATCTTCAACATCGATGGCTTAGAACTAAGCCTCCTTGTGACTTGGGTTGGAAACCACAAGCTTTAATACTTGTTCACATATATGAGGATATGACATCATTTCCTTTCTCCCCTTCAAGCTAGACCGTACCGCCATATGGTCGGATGGGTGGTTCACCTTTTTAGTGTGGAACCTTGTCTTTTATGGAATCATGACTAAGGCCTTTTTCTCCACTCAAATACAGTGTCTGAAGATATGGGCATGTGTAAGGGCTTTCCACTTCATTCATTAACCTTTGAACCAAATCATCCTATGGTTTTTGCCTTCAAATTCCAAAAACATGGTAAAATGTTGAAATACTTAACACTATGAAGCCTTACAAAAATAGTCATTTGGCATAAATCTCGATAGATCCATAGCTTCTACATCATACCGCTATGGACCAATCATCACGTGCCACTTGTCTTTGTCCCATGTTCCCTGCCATGTCATGTTCCATGTGTCGCACACCAAACATTGAATTGACCACCCAAAAAATGCCAAAAGTGTGTGCCATGTGTCAGTGCCTATGGATACCATGTTGACTAAATCTTCCCCCTGGCGTTTGTCTAGCGCCACTCCACACACCACCTATATTGGGGTCCACTTGCAAGCTTAGATGAAGAAATACATGATCCAACTATTTTTTTAAGTGTCTCTTTGTTGCACCCCTTGATGCCTAAATGCCTGGATGTTGAGAAAAACCTCAATTATTTCTGGTATCTAGCTATTTCATCCAAACTGTAGTTTGATGCACCTCGAATGACCCAAAATCCCTGTTGCCACAGAACCTTGACCAACCTAGAACCATTCCTGAACCACTTAAGCTTAAAACACATTTTTCTCCTTGTTTCTTAGGAGTTAGGAAAAGTGTCTTATACCATTGGAAATGTCTGATAATACAATATCCAATCATACATCTTCCATGCTCATTTGTACTAAAAAACTTTAGAGAAATTTCCTACAAATATAGGCTACTCAAACTGTAACTCCATGCATGAAATCGAGCTAGACATCCTACTCTCAATCAAACAATGACAACATAAACTGAATACTACAACCATGACATCAATGACAACATAGACTCTAAAATTTACCAACACATTGAACAATGTCCAAATTTTATACGTGATGGTTCATAATTTTTAGCAATTGATGATATTGAAGTGATATATGCAAAAATATTTTTCATATTTGTAAATTCATGTGAATTTGAATGATTTTATCTTGAGAACCCATATAAAACAAAATTAGATAATGCATCAATAAATAAATTAATATTTCAAGCAACATGAATATAAGTAATAAATTTAAATGAACATTCCAGAAGCCTTACTTGCAAGAATCGTCAAAGTAAAGAATTATCATGAACATAATATTCACCATTCAACTAAGTCAATATGAACTAAGAATCTAGATGAACCACTAAACATTGAATACCATGGTTTGAGATTAATTCGATAAGGCAATGCTTAACAACTTTATTAATGGTTATTCTAATACAATCACCTGCTAAAAATGTTAGCTGGCTAGTGGGAGCATAAATCACCCAAGGTGTATAAATTACAATGTAGATTTCCAGTTGCTCATGAAATTTTAACCAAGATCATAAGACAAAAACCTACTCTACGAAAAGTAATTCACAATCTAGAACAAACAAATTAGACATGCAATAAGAAATCACACACATGCAACAAGTATTTTTCGTGGGGAAAGCAAACTACTAAAAACCCCAATGTCTGCTTGCATTAAATCAAACGAATAGAGATGTATTACAATTGCTTTACTCAACTGAGCACAACCTGCAAGTGCATAACCTCTCTCTCTACTCACTGAAAGGCTTGGACCTAGACTTAGTTTGCCTCTTCTTGAGCTCCTAGTTCCTTGCGTTTTTCCTTGAGGAATTTGGCCCCTATTATTTAGGAAATTCCTAAAATTGATTGCGCAATTCCTTTAGGTTGATCCTCTAACTACATGCAACACCTATAAACTCAAGGCTAGTCAACAACTGATGTTACATTGTCTTGGAATCTCCACCTCAATTGGGTAAATCGAATTTCTGCATGCACTAGCTATTTTGGGTTGATTAACTAGATGATCACTAAGTTTGATTGAAGTCCCACTGCTTAACTGGCTTTCCACTAGTTCCTCCAAAAGTTGGAACTAGTTTAACTGAAAACAACCTGAGATAACTGACCTTGATTGCTACACATTAGTAATCACGCGTGCATAATTGAACTCTAACTCCTCCAACTCAAATTTATTGAGTAAACTAGGTGACACAAGCCATGTCACGCAAGTTAACATCATCCAAGTTGTCTACTAATGTGGAAATTTGAATTTTCCCAATTTAATCAAGGGAAATCAAATTAAGAATTTATTGCTACATTTTTAAACACAAGACATGGAAGCAACACTTTAAATAACATGGCTCATTCCATCCACAAATCCTAAAAACACCATTGAATCCATTGACATCAACCAATCAAATCAATAGTATGATACACGAAAACTGACAAGGAGGACAAACGACCTAGCCTAAAATTACTAATTTACAGTAATCACAAAGTGGAAATGCCCAAGAATTTCTACTTAAGCATAATAAATCTTAAGATAAAACCCATTATGAGTCTCATGCAACACATTATCCTCACAATCAACTATTTGTAAGTTCCATGTTTTAGGACATGTCTAATGATGTAAGGCCCATATCACACTATTGAAAAATGCAGCAAGAAATTATTAATTTGATTTTGCCTTGATTAAATTGAAAAAATTTGAATGTCCACATCAATAGACAACTTGGGTGTAGTTAACTTGTGTGACATGGTTTGTATCACTAAGTTTACACAGGAAATTTGAGTTGGAGGAGTTAGAGTTCATATAAGCATGTGTGATTGCTAATTTGTAGCAATCAAGATCGGTTATTTCAAGTTGACTTAAAATAGTTCCAACTGTTGGAGGAACTAATGGAAGGACATTTTTGTAGTGAGACTTCAGTGTAACTCAGTGATCATCCAGTTAACTGATCAACTAGCCAAAAATAACTAGTGCATCTAGAGAATTCGAGTTCCCTAGTTGTGGTGGAGATTCCAAGGTAGTGTAACATCATCTGTAGACTAGTCTTGACTGTACAGTTGTTGCATGCAGTCATATGATCAACCTTGGGAATTTCACAATCCATTTTGGAGAAATTCCTAAATAATAAGGGCCTAATTTCTCAAGAAATTTTTCAAGGAAATAGGGGCTCAAGCAGAGGTAGAAATTGACTAAGTCTGGGTCATATCTTACCAGTGAAGAGAGAGATAGTTTATTCACTTGTAGGTTGTGCTCAATTGAGCAAAGAAATTGTAATACATCTCTATTCATCATATTAATGCAATCAGGCATAAGGGTTTTTATCAAATTGCTTTCCCCTGGAAAAATATTGTGTGAATGTGTGTTATTTCTTATTGCATGTTTATGATTGATGTTCTAAATTGTGAATTGAATTCCATAGAGCAGTAGAGTAGGTTTGTGTCTTGTGATTTTTATTAAAACTTCATGAGCAGCTTCAAATCTACACCATAATTTCTACATGGTATCAAAGCAAGATTCACATTAGAGTGGGAATTTCAAGGTCGTTTTTCAAGAGGTTTAAATTTGTAGTTTGGTGTAGCAGGATCTCTTGAAAGTTGGGATAATGGCCTTCAACAAGCTGATACTAGAGTATGCCTTGGAAGGTATCTCAAATTTCATTGCATGGAAGGATTGCATGGAGGTGGTGTTGGATGACAACAGATTGCTAGAATACATCAAGAGAGATGTTGCAAAACCAACAGAATTTGATGTTCAAAGCCTATCCCAATAGAATAAATATGTAACCAAGGCGAGGAGAATAATCTTGGAGAGAGTGTGTGACCACATTGTCATAAATATCCATGGGAAATAAACTCTTTATGCAATATGACAAGCTATTGATAGATCTATTCCAGAATAGCAACGACCATAGGAAACTGGCACTCAAGGATGGACTTTGAAATATCAGGATGAAAAAGAATGACACTATTTAGTAGTATCTGAGAAGGTTCACACATGTTCGTGATGAGCTTGCAGAATTTGGTATTACTATTTCAAATGGTGACTTAGTAAGTCTAACCCTTCTAGGCCTTCCCAAGAGCTAGAATAGTTACCAAGATTTGGTGAACGAGAGGGAGAAACTACCAAATTGGGAACACTTATGGTTTGATTTGGTACAAAAGGAAATAAGATAGAATACAAAATATGGAACTTCATCCAAGAGTGAGGATGAAGAAAAATTTTCATTGGTTGGAAAGGGAAAGAAGGGAAAAGGGCAGAAATATCAAACCAAACTAGAATCCATCCAAGGGGACAAGAAGAAAAATTTGTCCAAAATTAAATACTTCAATTGTCATGAATTCTATTGAAAATGGCAACAGGAAATGCTATAAATAGCAGTTTGGGTACCAGTGTTGGATTGGGCAACAGGGAATGAAAAATGGAAGTGCTAAAAATAGCATTCTATTTTTAGTAGTTCAGGATGGATTCCTATTTTAGTCAATCCCTAGACTAAAAATAGGAAGTAAAATTCGAATTTGATATTAAACAACAATTTGGTAAATTAATTAAGTAATTATCTTGAAGTTAATTAGTTAAGGAAAAACAAACTTGAAGTCTATGTGAGGACATGCAACAGTTTATCTATTAATTGAGGAATTTATCCATTAGTTAAAGAGATAAGGATGAGTTCTAATTTGAGTAGTACTTAGTTGGATCAATTAACTGAGTCAAGTCCAGTTAGATTTATTTAAACAATTTTTTTAAATTAATGCGAGTTTGGTTAGTTAATGTTAATGCATGCTTGCATATAACTGCTGCACTTCAGATAACTGAAGCTTCTCTCATGAATAACTCATGCATGTCAGTTCAAACAAAGACCCAGTTGAGATCAGAGAAGGGATAGTGTACTATCAGTTGGATGAATATTTTTCCTATAAAGGAAGCTCATCCATGATGAGGATTTTTCTCCTTCAGAACTGCATAGTTGGATCAGAGGTTAGTGAGTGTGTGAAGAGGCCAATTCACACAAGTGGTTGCACTAGACCCTAATCAAAATTGCGTAAAGAAATAGGAGGCTTGGAGGGCAGACTAGAGGTTAGATAGATGCCTTTGATTGTCTATGAGTAGCATAGGTATTGCAGAGAGAGAAGGATAGCTTTTGAGCTAATTCTTTTTGTAATACTGGCTATATTTCCACTTGTATGATAATACAGAGTTGGGGTTTTAGGCTGAGGCTTTCCCCGAGATATATCTTTTGTGTTATGTGTGATTGATTTCTCCATATTAGTCATATGTGTTCTTATTGATGTTGCTCATGTTCGATTAAGCTTCCACAAAGTTTGTTGTAGAAGTAGATCTTGTATTTTGCTTTAGTACATTGCATAATAT
>APFE031608843.1:0-23091 GCA_000404065.3 Pinus taeda
TTACTAATAAATTATAAGGTTAGTGTATTGATTGTGTATTTGAATAAAATTATAAAAAATGTGGAAATTTATTAAATATTAAAAAACAATTTTTTTTACAACTGTAATGTGTTTGTGTGTGAGAGAGAGGTTTTCTTCTCCGAGGAAATATTAAAAATCGTAGTTTGGAAAATATGTGTGTGTGTGTGTGTGTGTAAGGTTTTCTTCTCCTAGGAAATATTAAAATTCTTAAATTGGAAAAAATATTTACCTTATTATTAATCAAGATTTCAGTAGAGTTCTAATTTCAATGCTTTAGAAATGTTTAGAAAAAATTATAATGTTAAACTTTTCACACGATTTGCTATCAATTAGAATTGTAAAATAAATGAGCTTAAGAATCCAACAACATGGATGGCACATAGCCTACTAGGTATACTCTCCCTTGAGAAATACTATTTTATGCATCCTACAATATCCAAGTAAATGCAATTGAATTATAATCCCTAATAAAATATGAACTAAGAAGGTCTATCCACTCTCATCCCAATAATTCATTCCCTCTCTTTAAGATAACTATGTGCTCTAGCACTTGGGATATCTTGAACGTTATAATCACTATATTTCTCTTTGAGTTTCAATGTTAATTTAGTTTCTAATAAGATAGACAAATTATTTATGTAGATGTGATTCCCAAGGAGTGAGCATGTCAGTATAGATGGGGTTGGAATCCTCAGTGGGGAGGATAATATCACCTCCTCCCTAATCTACACCCACTTGACAATTATTTTAACTATTTAAAATGAACTTGATATTATTTCATTATTTAAAAAATATTTAATAAATTTTTATTAGTTATTAATTTGCTTTAAAATTCTAAAACTTCATTTACCTTAAAAATTCAAAAAAGATCAACATATTAAATGAAATTTGTGTGTGTGTGTGTTTGTGTTTAAGAGTATATATTTTTAGAAAATTAATGTACGACACCCACATGTTATGACATAAATCTAGTGAGAGGAAAAAATCGAATTCCCAAGGTCAAAGTTTACATCTTAAGTAGCTCAAAAATGCATTCAAGTTGTTCTCTTGAGAATATTAAGATCTCTTATGGGGAATGAAATGGCCACACCAATAATTGAGTGGGAAAGTCTATGGTCATAACTCAACGCAACTATCTTAGTTGCAGAGAAGCGTGTCAAGTGGCCAAAAAATACAAAATGAAGAAATGGAATGGAAATAAAGATAGGTTATCTATCCAAATTTCTATATCGTTGGATCACCCTTTGTGATCTTGACCATCTAAATAATTAACCAGATGTGGGCCATGCCGTAGCACTCTTGTGAACCAATGTTACATGACCATGTATCATTATCATGTGATGCACACCACACTATTTAAAAAATTGTATGAGTAACCCACTTAAATGGTTGATCAGTGAATTCTATCAAAACAAGGACTAAGGGTTGACGATGGTACATCGCATTTAACCAATATAATATTGAAAGAAGAGGTTGAGGGGCAGTTTACAATGATAACAACATGACATATAGGTATTGCATATAGAAATTGCGCAGTTTCTGAGCCCAGTAGGCTGCAAGTCAGATTTGCGCAATTTCTGGAGGGGAGACTGGTTCCCCTCTAGTATTGCGCAATTTCTTGAGGGAGTTGCTCAGCCAGCAACTAGACCAACTCTACAGAAGCAGCCTCTGACGAGAGTGTAACAAGATATCATGCAGAGGCTGGGAAGCTGCTAGAAAACCACTAAATCTCATGCACTTGATAGTGCAAGACATGCTGTTGAGGATGGTTGGTAAGGAGGCTCCAAAATGTATCTAAGGAAAAATTTTGGAGGGTGGTTGTAGCCGCTACAACGGTGTGCATATAGAGTGGCGGGGTTTACTTTTGCAACTAGACTAGCCTTTCCCTTTCATGACATTTAAATTAGCATTTACGTTTAATTAATGGCATTTTCATTCCTGTCGTTAGAATCAAGTTCATCTCCTTGCAATCACGATATGCTTTCATAAGAAATTATATTTGTAGTTAGTCGAAGGAGTGGTATTTGAATACCTTGATCTAATCTAATGACTGAGGATGACATAACTAGAAGCTACCGTGTTGTGCATATAGCACTATCACCTCTAAGTTTGCATGAACCCCAAGTTGATAATTTAGGTTAATAAGCATTGGGAGTTGCAACATCCTTGGTGCAATACGATAGCTCATCATTTTTTTGCGCTGTTGTCGGGGAGGTGTTCAAGTAGGTGTTGTTTCTACTTGTGAGTTACTTGTTTTTTGCTTTGCATTAGTCTTATTGGTTTGAAAGCTCCACGGAAAAAAAAAGGAGAAAGAGAATTCAAAAAACATAGCTAGTTCTTTCATGCCTCGTAGGAGTAGGGAAAATAAGGGGAAATTCTTACCAAAAACCCCCACCCCTTCAAGAAGTCAACTTGTATTCTTCTCTGGTGATTGTGAACTTTCCTCTTTCACTATATGGGAATTAAAAAAGCCTCTAGGAGAGGAACCTGGAATTTTTGAGGAACGCATAGGGGAAGAAAAACATATCTCACCTACACAAACCATGGCTAAAAACAGATAAGATGAGATTTTCCCTATCATGGAAACTAATGGGTAGGCCAGAATGAATAATATAAGCCATGTTTCCTTCTACGTTTCCATGGCCTAACCTGTGGGGATCCTCACACCTTCGTGTTTGAATTTGTTGTTTTTTTTAGGACCTATGACTATGCCTTGGATGAACATAAGCTAAATTTACTTCCATCTGCCCGCAAAGATGTACCCTTGCACTCGTTTATGATTTACCTAAAGGCAACATCACTACCTAGGCCTAAATGCAACAAGCCTTCAATGACAAGTACAGTGATTACTACAGTTCCAAGGAAACAAAGTAGGAAATATTTAGGATGACCCTAGGAACAAATGAATCCTTAGAGGACTATGAGGAAAGATTCCAACTCAATTATAGGAGGGCTAATTGTACCCTTCATCTCGAATCACTAAAGCTAGTTCTTCTACGAGGGATCCGGGAGGATGTAATGGAAACCCTCAACATATTGTCTTGAAGAGACATCTCTTAATTTCTTTATGATGTCATCAAAACAATATATACAAATCACTCTAGGGCTGCTAGAAAAAAGGGTGGGTCTATCAAAGGCTTGGTTAGTTCATCTCCCTTTACACCAGCCCTCAAACATGGGACAGGAAGTACGTTGGAGGATTTTAGGAGTGGCATGTTGCATACGTTTCCCCTACAGATGGATACAGCGCAAACTAAAAGGAACCAAGAGGAAGCAGAAAGGGCACTCGGTATCTTCCACCTTAGATGCACTGAGAGACACCCTAGGAATGAGTGCTCACTGAATGTCATAGGAGTCTGCTTTGTTTGTAAAGAAAATCGTGCAATAGAGGAACGTCTCTCTATGATAGGTCTGAAGGCTATATACCAAGCGGAAAAAGGTGGTTCAGAGAAACTCTGCTTTATTAACCAAAGAAGGCCTTAAGGCCCTCAAACATATTAGCAGGGAATGCCAGGTGTGCACTATCCTCATTAAAATCCAAATAAGAATGCACCTTTCCAGTGTTGGTTGCCTTCCACTCATCCATCATGGCCCACACCTCCTCTTCGACCTTATACTCCTCAATATCCTCCTTGTCCTATTAACCCTCCTTTCCAACCATATCCACCACAATATTCCCAATGGAGAAACCTCTCACCAGGGTGGAGGCCTCAAACAACACAACCTCCTGCTCTACTACCTCCACCTCAACCTCAACCATAGCTCCCTCACCATACCCCACTTAAGAAACCTCAAATGCTCTCTCAACCCAATCTGAACCTGAACAATAAGTAGGAACAATAGGTTTACAGTGGGGAGACATCCTAGCATGCTTATGTTGTGGAAATCCAAGAGATCAACCTTCCTTCTCGGAAGGTGATCTTAGATAATCACCCACCTTTTCCACATAGAGAGATTGAGGAGAACGAATAGACTGCCCCTCAAGCCAATGCACCTCCTTACCATGAATGGTTGGTCCACCCTAAACAACACGCCCTAGAAGAGGCTTAGCTTTGGGGAGAATTGAAGAACTTGTGTGTAAAAATACCCCTTCTCCGAGCCATCAAAGATGTCCCCATTTACAACAAGCTTATCAAGGAAGTGTGTTTCAAAATACCTGGGAGAAGAAGAATAGATACCCCACTATCCATTTTGTTGGACAATTGTTTGACCTAATGCTTGGGAGGGTAATCTCCCCAAAGTACTTGGATAGTGGTAGCCCAGTAGTGTTTGTGCACATTGATGGCATTATGGTCCCTAATACCTTGATTGAGCTTGGGGCTGCAATCAATGTGATGACTAGGGAAACCATTCTCAAGCTAAACCTCCAAGGGGGCTTGAGGAAGACTACTATGATATTTTGTAACAACCCTCATGAAAATTCCATGTAATAAGGTATATAAAGGAAAGAATAAGACCATGGGCAAGGGACACTTATTCCAAGATTAATGTTGGGTAGGACATCCTGGTGTGGGTGTTCAGTCAGTTTACTATGGGAAAGGAGATTGCAGTTTATTATGGCAAAGGAGATTGGAAAAGGCAAAGACAAAGGAAAAGGCAAAGGCATTAAAAGGAAAAAAAGGAATTTTGGCTCATTTGGAAAAGGCAAAGACAAAGGAAAAGGCAAAGGCATTAAAAGGAAAAAAAGGAATTTTGGCTCATTTGTTTATGAAAATAAAGGAAATTAGGAGAAAAGTGAGGTAAAAGGTCATAGGTTGCATGTGAGGAGGAAATTGAATGAAAATGATGGAAATTGAAGAAAATAGAGTACTCATTGACAAAAAGGCTTATGAGGATTAGTTGGCAACATCTTGGTCAATGTAAACACTTGGCTCAAGTTTTTGCTTAGGTTTTAGAGCAAGGAAGGGAAAAGCAAGCAAGGAAAGGAAAGGAAGGAAAGCAAGGATCAAGGAAGAAGAGCAGGATCAGGGAGCTTCATCAGGAATACTTGCAGGTAGCATATTGCATGTTTGATTTCCTAGTTGGTTTGGACATGCATGGCTTTTCTTGTTGGTGTATGGTTCTCTTGTTGTCAGTGGCATGGATTTTCCGGGTTATCACAGTGGTTTTCGGCCTAGCCTCGCCTTTTTTTGGATGCCATGGTGTTGGGATATTTTTTTCGGTTTGGATCTTTGGTTTTTTCGGATGGATTTCAGAACTTCGGGCGGAGGTGGTCTCAAGGTTCATTCCCAAAGGCCAAGGAATCCCTTGATCCATTTTGGAAGGATACACGGTAAACTCTGAGGGAGGAATCTTAGTTTAGGGCCTAATGATCCGGTGTAGATTGTGGTAAAGCCTGAGAGACTGGTCTCGGTTTAGGGCCAAGTGATCCGTGGTTGGATTGCGGTAAAGCCTGAGAGACAAGAAGTCAAGAATTCCTCGAGGATAGTGATGGAGTGGAGATGGAATTCATAGTTCGGTTCGGTTATGATCGGAGCACCAGTTTCGGTGTGATCACGATTTGATGAGGGTGGAGGTGGTTTAACCTTTGGATTCCCTTGGTTGTTTTTGGATTGGTTTTCTTATGAGATCCCACATCCACATTTGGAATATGGCATGGGGGTGATTGGCTAAAAGAAATATTTGGTTCACCCATGTCTACAGTCGGTTGGTACATGGAAGTCCCGAACCTTTTCAGATTTGCATATTAGTAATGAAAGCTAAGTTCTCTTACTCTTTCACTTGTTTATATGTGGATTTAAAGGATGTCATATCTCTGATATTTACCTGGTTTTATTCTCGTTATAAGCATGGTTAATTGGTTGATTCATTTCATGGTTATTTCATGTAGTTAATTTTGAATGTTAAAATGATGGATGCAAGACCTAATTGATGTTATAATAGCTCAATGGAGACGTTGGTGATCCTTCTTTCCATGGTTCATAAGTGGTTTTGGTCATTCATGCTTTGTCTTGTATCCTAAACCTGTAGGTTTCATTGATTCCAAGTGTTTGACAGAATGTCAATAGCAGTTGGGGATGGTTAGGCCTATTCCTGAGTTTTATTTCTCATTATTATTATTATTATTATTTTTTTATCTTTGTCATCATGTCTTCGATGGATTCTAAAAGTTACACAAATTCTGGGGAGTGGCCGAAATTCTGGGTTAGAAAAGTGCCTTGATCAAGGGATGTTGGCACAGGTCCGCTGGGAAAAGTCCTTGGATGGTGGCTTGTAGGCCTATGAGAGTGTCAAGAGGTCCCTAGATGCTGGCATGCCCATAGCACGAGAGCGTCCAAAGGTTAAGAGGTCTAAAAGGTCAGTGGGACCTAGCGGCAGGATGCCTGAGTGGCTGGGACGTCCCCTGGGGGTATTGTTGCTGATGTGGAAGGAATGGTTGAGTTGTTTCCGTCGATTCCATTTCTTTAAGGTCACCAAGGAGGTTGAATCCCTTATAGTTAACTCTCTCGTCACACGTTTACCACGGTTGGACAGTTACTTGGGTAGATTTTCGAGGAGGCCGGTTACATACTGCAGCTTGCAGATAGACCCATAATAGCTCCCGAGGGATTTATTGAGGATGTAATGGTCTCCATTGACTCCTGGGAGTGTCCCACTCATTTCCTTGTCCTGCAACCCAAAACCAAGTTTAATGGTTATCATATCATCTTAGGAAGACCTTGGTTGGCCACTTTTGATGCCTCATTAGTTGCAGGGTTGGGAACATGACCATAGAGAATGGGCATCCATCAAAAAATACTTGTGATGTACCCTCCTCCTCAACCTTCTATTGAGCATGACTTGCCCTTATTGTTAGAGGATGAGGAAGAAGGATAACTTTATGAGACATCCCCCTACCCAGTCTACACACTGGACACTGTTATAGGGGTAGGGAAACCTGATGAATATGAACTTATTGAACTACATTAGTATTTCTTTCTTTAAAAAAAAATATTTATAATTCTAGAAAGTGGACTTGTGACAATCCCCGTGTACAGTAAGCCTCACCATCCAAATAATCAACCACATTGGGTCCACGTGCTAGTCACAATGTGAAACAGTATTACAAGACCATGTAGCATGGTCACATGACACACACCAAGCTCTTTAACTAATCACATCAGTCGCCCAATTGAATTATTGATCCATGAATTCCATGAAAACAAGAACTAAGGGTTGAGGAAGGTACATCACATTTGACCAAGTTAGCATTGAAGTTGGAGGTTGAGGGGTGGTTTACTATGATAATTGCATGTCATATAATTATTTCGAAATAGTAATAATAATATATCCCAAGGATAATGTTTTTAACCTAGTTCGAGAAAGAAAGATAAGTGAGCTAAGGGTGGACAAAATAGTAATTTTTTTGTAGTGCATAAACAAAATTATGAGTATGCAAAGCAAGGAGGTAACATAAATGGGTATGATACCATGGAGAAGCTTAATGCCATGGGAAAAATATATAAAGTATGGGAAAGAGAAAAGAGAGACTTAGATACACCATAAGTATATAAGATAGAGTACAATGGATTTATTATTCATAAAGCCTAAGTCCCTTATGTTAAATTATATTGGGATGAAAGGGTACGAGTATCACATGTAGCATTTAGGAAGGGTGTTATATGTTCACTAATAAAATCGAGATGGATCCCTATAGTATGATCGGGCTGACCAAGAAGTTATGCCTAGAACGAGTATGGTGTTGTGTTTAGACTAGTGAGCAAGGGACCATCTAGAATTCTCTTTTCACTAGCCATGAAAAATGTTACTAAATTGTGTTAGAGAAAAAATGTTTTGAAACGAGATGTATGATGAGGTAAAACCTTAGATTCATATAATGAGTATTTTTTTAATTAATTGCAAAAAGAAAGAAAAAAATAGTTGAGTAAATTGAGGTACATTACACTTTGGCCATTTTTGGCCAATGGATCTCCACTGGCGATTGATTGATTGAATTGTGCATATAAAGGTCGAAGGATTTCGGTATAATGGATTGGCTAAGCAACCCATAGATTTTTTTATTTTTATGTATTTTTTGTTATAATAATGTGTTGAAATCACTAGCTTGAGGGCTTGATCTATGTAGTCCACCTAATCCTAGTTTTCTAAGCTTGTCACTGAGTTGATTACAATATTGGAAAAAAATAAATATCTTAGACACTGGAAAATGACAATCTAGATTCTAGTGAAGAAAAATAAAGCATGAAACACTTAGACTACATCATTAATTATAATAATATCTTATTAGATATTTTTATTATTAGAGTAATCTAAGTGTTTAGTTGATCGTTAACAATAATTGTTTATTTAATATTATAATTTACCATTACAAACAATAAAAGTAAATTTATCTTATAATATTATATAATTTTATAAATGCTTAAAAACTCATTGGTAAATGTGTTTATTAAATTTTGTTAATATTATATTTATTTGTGTCAAATAGACAATTTGCTTTTAATTGAAAAAATATATAATCAAATTAATTATACAAGTTTTTGGATAATAAAAGTAAGTAAGATATTGTAGTTAATTAATTTTATATTAAATGATTTTAATCTCAAATTTTATTGTTAAAAAATTTAATCATTTTAAATTTATAATAAGTTTAAGATTTGGGAAATTTATGTGATTCATAATCGTAGGTTGAGTTTTAAAATCATAACATGTGTGTGTGTGTTTTTTTTTAAGTTTAAACTAAAATAGTTTTTTATCAAATTTAAAATAATGATAATTATATCTTGATACTTAATACACTTGAATATGATGAGTATTTTATTAGCATTAATCAGAGTGGATTAATTTTAAAAGAATAAATATATAATTAACATTTTAAACATCCTCGTCTTTTTACATTTAACATCACACTTTCTATCATAACAATCTAACACGACACTTTATATAATAATATCCTTTACTTCATATAACAATTTTGAAAAGAAACGATTCTCAACAAATTTCAAAGTTCCTTACATAAAGGAAAAAAAAAAGAAACATTTAACATCACACTTTCTATAATAACAATCTAACATGACACTTTATATAATAATATCCTTTACTTCATATAACAATTTTGAAAAAAACGATTCTCAACAAATTTCAAAATTCCTTAAATAAAGGAAAAATAGAAAAGAGAAGACCCAAAACTTTTATTGCTTTTTCACTACATCGGTGAAAGAAATATATAATTTTGAAAAGAGAGGCTTCATAACAAATTTCAAATTTCATCCCATAGAAGAAAGAAGACCCAAAACTTTTATTACTTTTTCACCACGTGAGTGAAAAAAATTTACAATTTTGAAGAAAAACTCCTCGTAGCAAATTTCAAATTTCTTCCCTACAGAAAGAAAAGAAACCCAAAACTTTGATTGCTTTTTCACTACATTGGTGAAAGAAATGTACCAGAACTTACCCTTGCAGCACTCACTCAGTACGGTAGTGTAGAGTAAAGTACATATGAGATTATTGAAAATGTCAAAGCAGAAGAATGAGTCTAATTAGAAGACAAATGAATCCAAGTGGCAGCGCTGGGTATTCCACTGTTGAGCACGAATAGCATGTAGTACCCAGGCGGTGCTGCAACAGGGGTGGGAGGTGCCGTTACTAGGGCACTATAAATATTCTGCCCTGCTCCTCCTACTAATTCTAATTGTGGGCTGGCAGATGCAAGCAGAAGCAATCTCTGATGCATGGAAAAAGAGTGAGTAGTGAAGGTTGGAGGATAAATGTTGAACTGAATGGAAATGTTATGGTGATTATTTGCAGCGAACTGAACCTTGAAGCTACCGCCATAAGTGACCGAAGCAGGCAGCACAGAAATGATGGTGGGCTTCAGGGAAGATTCGTCTAAGTAATAAGGACTGTATGCTTGCAGACGAAGCTCTGTGGGAAACATAACGGTGAAAGTATAATTTTTGTTGGGGTTGGAACCTCCCACAAAAATCCTACCATCAGGCAATACAATTGCAGTGGAATGATACATTCTTGGAACAGTGGAACTTGCGAGTACTGAGAAGCGCTGCCCTGGCAATGCATTAGGTCTGTATAAATAAGGAGCAAGAGCTGGATTGGTTGCTTGCCCATAACCTGCACATCCCTTCTCCGCTCCATTGATAATCAGAATTTCACCGGTGGGCAGAAGCAGCATATCTCCCAGAACTCTGGGAGCAGGCATGTTCTCCATTGCCCAATCGGCATTGGGATCTGTGATAACCATTCTTCCACAGCTCTGGAGCGCGTCAGTGAAAATCCCTGCGAGTGACAAATTGTAATTCTCAACAGGAGCACCACCGCAGATCATAATTTCTGTCCTCCGAAATGCATCAGATGCGGACAGTGGCAGCATCACAGATGAGGCGGTGGTGGGGTAATTTCTTGGGCCATCTGGGATTCTTGGAAAATGCCTGACCACAACATTTCTTTGGTAATCAAGCAAGATGGAATCACGGTTGGCGAAGATGAAGAGATTTCCATCGGATGAGAGATGAAGAAAAGGATAGAGATTGTACAGGCTCTGCAGGTTTTGGGACACATAGGTGTCTTCTAGAAACGTCAGATCGTAAGCTCCCTCACCAGGCTTCCTTGGTGGCAGGAATTCGTAGGTAAAAGCGTAGTTGCCGCCCACAACAATACTTCTACCGTCAGGAAGGATCTGGTTTGAAGCATACCATCGACTGTCCAAAAGCCCAGATCCAGGTTCACCAGCTGGATCAACCCAATCACATGTAGAAGTTTCACAAGGTACAAATTTACGAACGCTCTTGTATCCATCGTTCCATCCGCCAGTGCTAACCAAAGTACCGTCCGCAGCAAAGGCTCCCGATGAACACCAAGTATCAGTCCTCAGCGTCAACGGTCTCACCTTGTTTGTAGCAATGTTGTATTCTATGGAGTGAGCTGAGCAATCATAACCAGCTGATCTACCTATGCAAATTCCATTTGCGAGGCTTATATTAGAATCACCAAAATCTGCGTAATCGTACATCACCACTGTACCCATAATGGTGGCGGCCATATGCATCGCCGACACACCTCCATTTTCAACCACCACTTCCCATCTCCCAGGGCCAGGGCTTACCATATCACGGCCATCGGCCTTGCAAATATTGATTACCAGAATATACACCACAAATTGAATCCAAATGCAGCACTTGGACTCCATGATATGATATCCAGAAATCGGTATTGCTGTTGGTACTCTCTGCAAAGGCGAGTTCATGAGCTGAGCTTTTATAGAGAGGTGATCTCAAATGCATAGTTGTAAGTGGTCTCCACCTTCCAGCCATAGTGGATGTATGTGCTCTTTCAACGTGGCCAACCTCAATCAAAACTCACTCTTATTTCATTTCTGGCTGGATCACAAACCACAATAAACATGACCAGACCAACTTGGAATGGAAAATATAAGCAAAATAGCATTTCCAAAACTCTATTTTCGCAATCACAATAAACTTCTCACGTTTATAATTATTATTATATATATTTTAAGGTGGCAAAAATATATTAAGGTGAGGAGTTGTTTTCTTACAATTTTTTGGACTTTTCACTGTAGAATTTGGCTGAGAAAAAATTGAGGTGGCATTTTGATTTGTGTTATTTAAACTCGTTTTTTGATTGTATATATAGATTCAGCACCCATCCTGAAAAGTGATTTCAATAAATTCCTGCAGGGTTTTAGAGAAATTAGACAGGAAAATCCCACCAGAAAGGATTCCAAAAAATCTCACTAAAAACAACTCGTTAATGTTACAACAAACTTTGTGGGGGGAATTGTGATATTAGTTGTTTAAAGTGTGTTTTTTTTCTAAAAAATGGATTCAACCCCTTGAATACTCCTCAGGCACCTACCTCTAGATTATACAACTCAAACTTCTAAATTTTAACAAATATATGCCTTAATAATGGAAAATTTGACAAAAAAATATGCCTATGAAATCTCCAAAACTTAAAACAGCGAGACTACGACTATATTTCTTGTTTAAATATTCCACAAAAAACTAGGGAATTGTGTCATGTAATCTAAACAATTCCATCTAATTATTCCATGTTCTTCTTTTAACATGATGGGACAGAAATGTGATATATTTATGAGTTTAAAACTACATATTGAATAACAAAAAAATTATAATATCATAAAGAATTGCATCAACAACAAAAAAATTACCAACTATATAAAACAAGTAAAATTGAGTAATATCATTAAATTCATTAATACAAATCAAAACATTATTGCCAAAATCCCATTTTCAAAAACATTAAATGTCACCCACCTCAAGATACATGAAGTAAATTGTGAATATGTTATATGTTAAATTGTGGTTTTGTTTAATTATTGCACACAATTGTGAGTGAGGTTGTGATGTTTAGTTGTTTAAAATGTGCTTTTGACTAGACAAATGGGTTGAAAACTCCTCTATCACCTAAATTGTGCAAGTTATGCAACTCAAACTTCAAACTTTTAACAAATATCTTCCCTAATACAACTAAAATTGGCAGAAAATTATCCCTGTTGAATCTTCAAAACTTAAAATAGCTAAAATATGGATATATTTCTTATTTAAATATTCCAATATAAATTGGAAAATTTTGGTACATAAATTAAATAGCTTCATCTATTTTTTTTTTGTTTTTTGTTTTGAACAAGTTAAAAATGTGATCATTATTTATTATTTATATTTGAGTTTGAAAATAAATATTAAACAACAAAAAGTTATAATATCATAAAGAATAGTATCAACAACAAAAAAAAACACCAAAACAAGTAAATTGAATCTTTAAATTAAATATCATTAAATCCATTAATGCTAGTTAAAACACCATTAAAAATCTTATTAAGAGATTGTTAATTTTCTAATCTTTACAAACAACCCGGTTCACCAAATATAAGCAACTCAAAATGAAGTCTTGTATGCATACTATTCATGTCCATGAACATAAATGCTAACATCAATATTCATATAACAAACTTTAAATGAGGATGGTATACAATAAGGGTTCTAATTCTTTATAATATTTCTCTTACACATGCTTATTTAAAATGTGTATAATGAGATGTAATTTTAATGGAGTAGTCTTTAAGTGAGATTTTTGGGAGTTTTGAGCATATTTTTGGGGAATCCCATAAAAGTCACGAGTACTCAAATTTAAATTAAATGAATAATTTATATATTATGTTTGTAACTAAATTTATAATGATTTTGTATTTACTAATAAATTATAAGGTTAGTGTATTGATTGTGTATTTGAATAAAATTATAAAAAATGTGGAAATTTATTAAATATTAAAAAACAATTTTTTTTACAACTGTAATGTGTTTGTGTGTGAGAGAGAGGTTTTCTTCTCCGAGGAAATATTAAAAATCGTAGTTTGGAAAATATGTGTGTGTGTGTGTGTGTGTGTGTGTAAGGTTTTCTTCTCCTAGGAAATATTAAAATTCTTAAATTGGAAAAAATATTTACTTTATTATTAATCAAGATTTCAGTAGAGTTCTAATTTCAATGCTTTAGAAATGTTTAGAAAAAATTATAATGTTAAACTTTTCACACGATTTGCTATCAATTAGAATTGTAAAATAAATGAGCTTAAGAATCCAACAACATGGATGGCACATAGCCTACTAGGTATACTCTCCCTTGAGAAATACTATTTTATGCATCCTACAATATCCAAGTAAATGCAATTGAATTATAATCCCTAATAAAATATGAACTAAGAAGGTCTATCCACTCTCATCCCAATAATTCATTCCCTCTCTTTAAGATAACTATGTGCTCTAGCACTTGGGATATCTTGAACGTTATAATCACTATATTTCTCTTTGAGTTTCAATGTTAATTTAGTTTCTAATAAGATAGACAAATTATTTATGTAGATGTGATTCCCAAGGAGTGAGCATGTCAGTATAGATGGGGTTGGAATCCTCAGTGGGGAGGATAATATCACCTCCTCCCTAATCTACACCCACTTGACAATTATTTTAACTATTTAAAATGAACTTGATATTATTTCATTATTTAAAAAATATTTAAAAAATTTTTATTAGTTATTAATTTGCTTTAAAATTCTAAAACTTCATTTACCTTAAAAATTCAAAAAAGATCAACATATTAAATGAAATTTGTGTGTGTGTGTGTTTGTGTTTAAGAGTATATATTTTTAGAAAATTAATGTACGACACCCACATGTTATGACATAAATCTAGTGAGAGGAAAAAATCGAATTCCCAAGGTCAAAGTTTACATCTTAAGTAGCTCAAAAATGCATTCAAGTTGTTCTCTTGAGAATATTAAGATCTCTTATGGGGAATGAAATGGCCACACCAATAATTGAGTGGGAAAGTCTATGGTCATAACTCAACGCAACTGTCTTAGTTGCAGAGAAGCGTGTCAAGTGGCCAAAAAATACAAAATGAAGAAATGGAATGGAAATAAAGATAGGTTATCTATCCAAATTATTATATCGTTGGATCACCCTTTGTGATCTTGACCATCTGAATAATTAACTAGATGTGGGCCATGCCCTAGCACTCTTGTGAACCAATGTTACATGACCATGTAGCATTATCATGTGATGCACACCACACTGTTTAAAAAATTGTATGAGTAACCCACTTAAATGGTTGATCAGTGAATTCTATCAAAACAAGGACTAAGGGTTGACGATGGTACATCGCATTGAAAGAAGAGGTTGAGGGGCAGTTTACAATGATAACAACATGGCATATAGGTATTGCATATAGAAATTGCACAGTTTCTGAGTCCAATAGCCTGCAAGTCAGATTTGTGCAATCTCTGGAGGGGAGACTGGTTCCCCTCCAGTATTGCGCAATTTCTTGAGGGAGTTGCTCAGCCAGCAGCTAGACCAACTCTACAGAAGCAGCCTCTGACGAGAGTGTAACAAGATATCATGCAGAGGCTGGGAAGCTGCTAGAAAACCACTAAATCTCATGCACTTGATAGTGCAAGACATGCTGTTGAGGATGGTTGGTAAGGAGGCTCCAAAACGTATCTAAGGAAAAATTTTGGAGGGTGGTTGTAGCCGCTACAACAGTGTGCATATAGAGTGGCAGGGTTTACTTTTGCAACTAGACTAGCCTTTCCCTTTCATGACATTTAAATTAGCATTTACGTTTAATTAATGGCATTTTCATTCCTATCGTTAGAATCAAGTTCATCTCCTTGCAATCACGATATGCTTTCATAAGAAATTATATTTGTAGTTAGTCGAAGGAGTGGTATTTGAATACCTTGATCTAATCTAATGACTGAGGATGACATAGCTAGAAGCTACCGTGTTGTGCATATAGCACTATCACCTCTAAGTTTGCATGAACCCCAAGTTGATAATTTAGGTTAATAAGCATTGGGAGTTGCAACATCCTTGGTGCAATACCATAGCTCATCATTTTTTGGCGCTGTTGTCGGGGAGGTGTTCAAGTAGGTGTTGTTTCTACTTATGAGTTACTTGTTTTTGCTTTGCATTAGTCTTATTGGTTTGAAAGCTCCACGGAAAAAAAAAGGAGAAAGAGAATTCAAAAAACATAGCTAGTTCTTTCATGCCTCGTAGGAGTAGGGAAAATCAAGGGAAATTCTTACCAAAAACCCCCACCCCTTCAAGAAGTCAACTTGTATTCTTCTCTGGTGATTGTGAACTTTCCTATTTCACTATATGGGAATTAAAAAAGCCTCTAGGAGAGGAACCTGGAATTTTTGAGGAACGCATAGGGGAAGAAAAACATATCTCACCTACACAAACCATGGCTAAAAACAGATAAGATGAGATTTTCCCTATCATGGAAACTAATGGGTAGGCCAGAATGAATAATATAAGCCATGTTTCCTTCTACGTTTCCATGGCCTAACCTCTGGGGATCCTCACACCTTCGTGTTTGAATTTGTTGTTTTTTGTAGGACCTATGACTATGCCTTGGATGAACATAAGCTAAATTTACTTCCATCTGCCCGAATATATGTACCCTTGCACTCGTTTATGATTTACCTAAAGGCAACATCACTACCTAGGCCTAAATGCAACAAGCCTTCAATGACAAGTACAGTGATTACTACAGTTCCAAGGAAACAAAGTAGGAAATCTTTAGGATGACCCTGGGAACAAATGAATCCTTAGAGGACTATGAGGAAAGATTCCAACTCAATTATAGGAGGGCTAATTGTACCCTTCATCTCGAATCACTAAAGTTAGTTCTTCTACGAGGGATTCGGGAGGATGTAATGGAAACCCTCAACATATTGTCTTGAAGAGACATCTCTTAATTTCTTTATGATGTCATCAAAACAATATATACAAATCACTCTAGGGCTACTAGAAAAAAGGGTGGGTCTATCAAAGGCTTGGTAAGTTCATCTCCCTTTACACCAGCCCTCAAACATGGGATAGGAAGTACGTTGGAGGATTTTAAGAGTGGCATGTTGCATACGTTTCCCCTACAGATGGATACAGCGCAAACTAAAAGGAGCCAAGAGGAAGCAGAAAGGGCACTAGGTATCTTCCACCTTAGATGCACTGAGAGAAACCCTAGGAATGAGTGCCCACTGAATGTCATAGGAGTTTGCTTTGTTTGTAAAGAAAATCATGCAATAGAGGAATGTCTCTCTATGATAGGTCTGAAGGCTATATACCAAGCGGAAAAAGGTGGTTCAGAGAAACTCTACTTTATTAACCAAAGGAGGCCTTAAGGCCCTCAAACATATTAGCAGGGAATGCCAAGTGTGCACTATCCTCATTAAAATCCAAATAAGAATGCACCTTTCCAGCGTTGGTTGCCTTCCACTCATCCATCATGGCCCACACCTCCTCTTCGGCCTTATACTCCTCAATATCCTCCTTGTCCTATTAACCCTCCTTTCCAACCATATCCACCACAATATTCCCAATGGAGAAACCTCTCACCAGGGTGGAGGCCTCAAACAACACAACCTCCTGCTCTACTACCTCCACCTCAACCTCAACCATAGCTCCCTCACCATACCCCACTTAAGAAACCTCAAATGCTCTCTCAACCCAATCTGAACCTGAACAATAAGTAGGAACAATAGGTTTACAGTGGGGAGACATCCTAGCATGCTTATGTTGTGGAAATCCAAGAGATCAACCTTCCTTCTCGGAAGGTGATCTTAGATAATCACCCACCTTTTCCACATAGAGAGATTGAGGAGAACGAATAGACTGCCCCTCAAGCCAATGCACCTCCTTACCATGAATGGTTGGTCCACCCTAAACAACACGCCCTAGAAGAGGCTTAGCTTTGGGGAGAATTGAAGAACTTGTGTTTAAAAGTACCCCTTCTCCAAGCCATCAAAGATGTCCCCATTTACAACAAGCTTATCAAGGAAGTGTGTTTCAAAATACCTGGGAGAAGAAGAATAGATACCCCACTATCCATTTTGTTGGACAATTGTTTGACCTAATGCTTGGGAGGGTAATCTCCCCAAAGTACTTGGATAGTGGTAGCCCAGTAGTGTTTGTGCACATTGATGGCATTATGGTCCCTAATACCTTGATTGAGCTTGGGGCTGCAATCAATGTGATGACAAGGGAAACCATTCTCAAGCTAAACCTCCAAGGGGGCTTGAGGAAGACTACTATGATATTGTGTAACAACCCTCATGAAAATTCCATGTAATAAGGTATATAAAGGAAAGAATAAGACCATGGGCAAGGGACACTTATTCCAAGATTAATGTTGGGTAGGACATCCTGGTGTGGGTGTTCAGTCAGTTTACTATGGGAAAGGAGATTGCAGTTTATTATGGCAAAGGAGATTGGAAAAGGCAAAGATAAAGGAAAAGGCAAAGGCATTAAAAGGAAAAAATGGAATTTTGGCTCATTTGGAAAAGGCAAAGACAAAGGAAAAGGCAAAGGCATTAAAAGGAAAAAAAGGAATTTTGGCTCATTTGTTTATGAAAATAAAGGAAATTAGGAGAAAAGTGAGGTAAAAGGTCATAGGTTGCATGTGAGGAGGAAATTGAATGAAAATGATGGAAATTGAAGAAAATAGAGTACTCATTGACAAAAAGGCTTATGAGGATTAGTTGGCAACATCTTGGTCAATGTAAACACTTGGCTCAAGTTTTTGCTTAGGTTTTAGAGCAAGGAAGGGAAAAGCAAGCAAGGAAAGGAAAGGAAGGAAAGCAAGGATCAAGGAAGAAGAGCAGGATCAGGGAGCTTCATCAGGAATACTTGCAGGTAGCATATTGCATGTTTGATTTCCTAGTTGGTTTGGACATGCATGGCTTTTCTTGTTGGTGTATGGTTCTCTTGTTGTCAGTGGCATGGATTTTCCAGGTTATGACAGTGGTTTTCGGCCTAGCCTCGCCTTTTTCTGGATGCCATGGTGTTGGGATATTTTTTTCGGTTTGGATCTTTGGTTTTTTCGGATGGATTTCAGAACTTTGGGCGGAGGTGGTCTCAAGGTTCATTCCCAAAGGCCAAGGAATCCCTTGATCCATTTTGGAAGGATACACGGTAAACTCTGAGGGAGGAATCTCAGTTTAGGGCCTAATGATCCGGTGTAGATTGTGGTAAAGCCTGAGAGACTGGTCTCGGTTTAGGGCCAAGTGATCCGTGGTTGGATTGCGCTAAAGCCTGAGAGACATGAAGTCAAGAATTCCTCGAGGATAGTGATGGAGTGGAGATGGAATTCATAGTTCGGTTCGGTTATGATCGGAGCACCAGTTTCGGTGTGATCACGATTTGATGAGGGTGGAGGTGGTTTAACCTTTGGATTCCCTTGGTTGTTTTTGGATTGGTTTTCTTATGAGATCCCACATCCACATTTGGAATATGGCATGGGGGTGATTGGCTAAAAGAAATATTTGGTTCACCCATGTCTACAGTCAGTTGGTACGTGGAAGTCCTGAACCTTTTCAGATTTGCATATTAGTAATGAAAGCTAAGTTCTCTTACTCTTTCACTTGTTTATATGTGGATTTAAAGGATGTCATATCTATGATATTTACCTGGTTTTATTCTCGTTATAAGCATGGTTAATTGGTTGATTCATTTCATGGTTATTTCATGTAGTTAATTTTGAATGTTAAAATGATGGATGCAAGACCTAATTGATGTTATAATAGCTCAATGGAGACGTTGGTGATCCTTCTTTCCATGGTTCATAAGTGGTTTTGGTCATTCATGCTTTGTCTTGTATCCTAAACCTGTAGGTTTCATTGATTCCAAGTGTTTGACAGAATGTCAATAGCAGTTGGGGATGGTTAGTCCTATTCCTGAGTTTTATTTCTCATTATTATTATTATGATTATTTATCTTTGTCATCATGTCTTCGATGGATTCTAAAAGTTACACAAATTCTGGGGAGTGGCCGAAATTCTGGGTTAGAAAAGTGCCTTGATCAAGGGATGTTGGCACAGGTCCGCTGGAAAAAGTCCTTGGATGGTGGCTTGTAGGCCTATGAGAGTGTCAAGAGGTCCCTAGATGCTGGCATGCCCATAGCACGAGAGCGTCCAAAGGTTAAGAGGTCTAAAAGGTCAGTGGGACCTAGCGGTAGGATGCCTGAGTGGTTGGGACGTCCCCTGGGGGTATTGTTGCCGATGTGGAAGGCATGGTTGATTTGTTTCCGTTGATTCCATTTCTTTAAGGTCACCAAGGAGGTTGAATCCCTTATAGTTAACTCTCTCGTCACACATTTACCACGGTTGGACAGTTACTTGGGTAGATTTTCGAGGAGGCCGGTTACATACTGCAGCTTGCAGATAGACCCATAATAGCTCCCGAGGGATTTATTGAGGATGTAATGGTCTCCATTGACTCCTGGGAGTGTCCCACTCATTTCCTTGTCCTGCAACCCAAAACCAAGTTTAATGGTTATCATATCATCTTAGGAAGACCTTGGTTGGCCACTTTTGATGCCTCATTAGTTGCAGGGTTGGGAACATGACCATAAAGAATGGGCATCCATCAAAAAATACTTGTGATGTACCCTCCTCCTCAACCTTCTATTGAGCATGACTTGCCCTTATTGTTAAAGGATGAGGAAGAAGGATAACTTTATGAGACATCCCCGTACCCAGTCTACACACTGGACACTGTTATAGGGGTAGGGAAACCTGATGAATATGAACTTATTGAACTACATTAGTATTTCTTTCTTTAAAAAAAAATATTTATAATTCTAGAAAGTGGACTTGTGACAATCCCCGTGTACAGTAAGCCTCACCATCCAAATAATCAACCACATTGGGTCCACGTGCTAGTCACGGTGTGAAACAGTATTACAAGACCATGTAGCATGGTCACATGACACACACCAAGCTCTTTAACTAATCACATCAGTCGCCCAATTGAATTATTGATCCATGAATTCCATGAAAACAAGAACTAAGGGTTGAGGAAGGTACATCACATTTGACCAAGTTAGCATTGAAGTTGGAGGTTGAGGGGTGGTTTACTATGATAATTGCATGTCATATAATTATTTCGAAATAGTAATAATAATATATCCCAAGGATAATGTTTTTAACCTAGTTCGAGAAAGAAAGATAAGTGAGCTAAGGGTGGACAAAATAGTAAATTTTTTGTAGTGCATAAACAAAATTATGAGTATGCAAAGCAAGGAGGTAACATAAATGGGTATGATACCATGGAGAAGCTTAATGCCATGGGAAAAATATATAAAGTATGGGAAAGAGAAAAGAGAGACTTAGATACACCATAAGTATATAAGATAGAGTACAATGGATTTATTATTCATAAAGCCTAAGTCCCTTATGTTAAATTATATTGGGATGAAAGGGTACGAGTATCACATGTAGCATTTAGGAAGGGTGTTATATGTTCACCAATAAAATCGAGATGGATCCCTATAATATGATCGGGCTGACCAAGAAGTTATGCCTAGAACGAGTATGGTGTTGTGTCTAGACTAGTGAGCAAGGGACCATCTAGAATTCTCTTTTCACTAGCCATGAAAAATGTTACTAAATTGTGTTAGAGAAAAAATGTTTTGAAACGAGATGTATGATGAGGTAAAACCTTAGATTCATATAATGAGTATTTTTTTTTAATTAATTGCAAAAAGGAAGAAAAAAATAGTTGAGTAAATTGAGGTACATTACACTTTGGCCATTTTTGGCCAATGGATCTCCACTGGCGATTGATTGATTGAATTGTGCATATAAAGGTCGAAGGATTTCGGTATAATGGATTGGCTAAGCAACCCATAGATTTTTTTATTTTTATGTATTTTTTGTTATAATAATGTGTTGAAATCACTAGCTTGAGGGCTTGATCTATGTAGTCCACCTAATCCTAGTTTTCTAAGCTTGTCACTGAGTTGATTACAATATTGGAAAAAAATAAATATCTTAGACACTGGAAAATGACAATCTAGATTCTAGTGAAGAAAAATAAAGCATGAAACACTTAGACTACATCATTAATTATAATAATATCTTATTAGATATTTTTATTATTAGAGTAATCTAAGTGTTTAGTTGATCGTTAACAATAATTGTTTATTTAATATTATAATTTACCATTACAAACAATAAAAGTAAATTTATCTTATAATATTATATAATTTTATAAATGCTTAAAAACTCATTGGTAAATGTGTTTATTAAATTTTGTTAATATTATATTTATTTGTGTCAAATAGACAATTTGCTTTTAATTGAAAAAATATATAATCAAATTAATTATACAAGTTTTTGGATAATAAAAGTAAGTAAGATATTGTAGTTAATTAATTTTATATTAAATGATTTTAATCTCAAATTTTATTGTTAAAAAATTTAATCATTTTAAATTTATAATAAGTCTAAGATTTGGGAAATTTATGTGATTCATAATCGTAGGTTGAGTTTTAAAATCATAACATGTGTGTGTGTGTTTTTTTTTAAGTTTAAACTAAAATAGTTTTTTATCAAATTTAAAATAATGATAATTATATCTTGATACTTAATACACTTGAATATGATGAGTATTTTATTAGCATTAATCAGAGTGGATTAATTTTAAAAGAATAAATATATAATTAACATTTTAAACATCCTCGTCTTTTTACATTTAACATCACACTTTCTATCATAACAATCTAACACGACACTTTATAAAATAATATCCTTTACTTCATATAACAATTTTGAAAAGAAACGATTCTCAACAAATTTCAAAGTTCCTTACATAAAGGAAAAAAAAAAGAAACATTTAACATCACACTTTCTATAATAACAATCTAACATGACACTTTATATAATAATATCTTTTACTTCATATAACAATTTTGAAAAAAAAGATTCTCAACAAATTTCAAAATTCCTTAAATAAAGGAAAAATAGAAAAAAGAAGACCCAAAACTTTTATCGCTTTTTCACTACATCGGTGAAAGAAATATATAATTTTGAAAAGAGAGGCTTCATAACAAATTTCAAATTTCATCCCATAGAAAAAAGAAGACCCAAAACTTTTATTACTTTTTCACCACGTGAGTGAAAAAAATTTACAATTTTGAAGAAAAACTCCTCGTAGCAAATTTCAAATTTCTTCCCTACATAAAGAAAAGAAACCCAAAACTTTGATTGCTTTTTCACTACATTGGTGAAAGAAATGTACCAGAACTTACCCTTGCAGCACTCACTCAGTACGGTAGAGTAGAGTAAAGTACATATGAGATTATTGAAAATGTCAAAGCAGAAGAATGAGTCTAATTAGAAGACAAATGAATCCAAGTGGCAGCGCTGGGTATTCCACTCTTGAGCACGAATAGCATGTAGTACCCAGGCGGTGCTGCAAGAGGGGTGGGAGGTGCCGTTACTAGGGCACTATAAATATTCTGCCCTGCTCCTCCTACTAATTCTAATTGTGGGTTGGCAGATGCAAGCAGAAGCAATCTCTGATGCATGGAAAAGGAGTGAGTAGTGAAGGTTGGAGGATAAATGTTGAACTGAATGGAAATGTTACGGTGATTATTTGCAGCGAACTGAACCTTGAAGCTACCGCCATAAATGACCGAAGCAGGCAGCACAGAAATGATGGTGGGCTTCAGGGAAGATTCGTCTAAGTAATAAGGACTGTATGCTTGCAGACAAAGCTCTGTGGGAAACATAACGGTG
>APFE031608850.1:0-11564 GCA_000404065.3 Pinus taeda
TGAAAGAAGTGGAGTCGCCACTTGAACAATAAATCTGATTCTAAGATCTAAAAGGGTACCAGCAAGCAGATATGAGGAGGGTTTCTTGTCTGGGAAAAAAAATGAGAAAATGGAGTCGCCACCCAAACAAGAAACAAAACCGAAGAGATGCTGCTGATATGTGATGAAAAGATGCCAAAATATTGAATCTGCCAGCTTAAATGAGGGATGAGAAAGATGAAAGCATAATGAGAGATGAGGAGATGAATGTCGTTGAAACGCCAAGGACAGAAAAACTCTATCCTCGGCAACGGCGCCAAAAAATGTTGTCGCGCAGATTGGCACGAAAACGCTCAGACCGGGGGCTGTCACTCTGATCCCCGATCCCTCCGTTTAAGCCTGTCTCCCGCGGCTAAGGGGGGTAGATCCTGAGAGATGATGAAGACCAACTGTCGACCAGTTGGTTGGGAGACACGAGACTCGATTAAGATAAGCACTAAAATGATTTGATTAGTTAGCAGACCAGTGCCTTGAGAGATCATTATTAAGATGATTACTTGTTAAATGATATAGAAACGTGAAATGTGAACAACAATCATTTGTCATCAGCTAGATCACAGTGCTCTTTGAATGACCCAAATGATATCCAACAACTGAAGATTTAAAAAGATGAATGCTTCAAACCACCACGAGTTATAAACCATTAGCTAGATATCATATTCGTATCTCGACTTGAAACTTCAGATCTCAGCGTGAAAGATATAACATGAAAACAACTGAATCTGGCAACAAAAATAATTTTTTTTTTTTTATATTTTTCATGATGAAGACAAATGCTATCAAACGAAAGGAGAAAATTTGTTTTAACTTTTCAAAATAGAAACTAAGCTAAGGGCTCCAGAAACTCCCTCTTGAGTAAATCTTTTTTTGGTGTCTAAGATTCACAAGTCATTACTCCCAACACACTTCCTCCAACCTAATAGAGACCTTCAACCCTGAATCCAAGAGTGAATGCATCTATTGGGTTTCTTTGCCAAACACGAACTTTCCCATCAACGAATGTCGCCTTAAAACTTTTATCTTCCATCGTAGAAATAGAGACCAAGTTCTTTTTCAGATCAGAAACATATAACATTTCTTGTAAATGAAAAGTTTGACCTTGATATAAGTGGAGAGTAACAATCCCAATTTCTTTCACGGGATAAGTGGCATTATCCCCAAGTATAACCTCCATATTCGTCTTCTTTTCCCAATTTCTTTCACGGGATAAGTGGCATTATCCCCAAGTATAACCTCCATATTCGTCTTCTTTTCAATGAAGTTAGAGAGAGCATCTTTGTACCCAAGTGCCTTGAGGGACCACTAACAATCAACCAATGATCCAATGTATCCGGAGGAGAGGCAGTGGTGAGGGCAGAAATAAGATAAAATTATTTTTGCTTTACAACATTAACTTCTTCATACTTGGAGTTTCTCAACTTCTTGGGAGGACGACCATTTCCATTTCGAGCAGCGAAAGCATTCCTCTTTCCTTTGTTATTGAACCTGTTGTTCCTTTGATTGCCATTGCTTTTGAAGTTGTTATTGTTGTCATCATCTTTTGGAGTATCATTATTGTGAGGACACTCTCTAGCGAAGTGGCCAAACCTGTTACAATTGAAGCATCTTCCTTTTCTTTCTTCTTTGAATCTCGGCTTGAACCCTTGTCCTTGATTCCTTGGACCAAGATTGTTCTTCCTCTTAGAATGAGCGGAGAAGGTTGTAGGATTGTTTCCATTTGAGGGCTTGTCTCTTTCCATCATGCTTATTTCTTCTTGAATGCATCTAACCAACAATTCATCAAATCCCGAAATCTTATCATTGTTGAGGATGGTAGTGTTAAACACATCCCATTCTCTTGTAAGGCCTCTACGTGCAATAAGAGTGAGCTCCCTGTCACCAATGACTTCTCCAACAGATAGGAGATCATTCTTGATTTCAGTAATCCTCATGAAGTACGATTGGATGGATTCTCCTCTATCCATCTTGATGTCTTTCAACTTGTTCTTGAGAAAGAGAACTTGATTTGCATTATTTACTTTGAACATCCCAACCAACTTGTCATATATCTCCTTAGATGTTTCCAAATCAGAAATATAGGCAACCAAAGGCTTGTGAATAGAATCAACAATAATCTTCTTAGCTTTAACCTTACCTTTCTTGTACTTTGTTTGTGCAACTGTGGCTGCATTTGAAGGAGGCTCAGCAACTCTTCCTTTGACATAGTCCATAGCATCATTTTCTTCCAATGTCAAATCTAGAGACATCTTCCCGGCATGATAGTCAGATTTGTCCTTAAGCTTGTCCTCGGATTTGAAGTAAGATGTTGTCGTCATTGGGACTAGTTTTCCAAGTCCTTATCCAACAGCTTCCCTTAGTAATTGCTTTTCCACACTCTTGCTTGGGCTTTGTCTTCACCTGAGCTCTGATACCATGTTAATTTTAGATAACAATGGTATGTTCTATGCTTTAGCACAATTTACTTCAATGTTCCTTATCGGCCCAATGACAATTTCCAATAGCAATCACATTGACAGTAAATGCAAATAGAACATAAAAACATGTGCAGAAGACAAGCCAAGACAAGAGGACATAAGATGTGGTGGATTCCAAGGAAAAACCCAAATGTGGGGAAACCCTTTGATCAAATCTTCTTATTATTTTTCAATACTTCAACACAGAGAGAGAGTACAAATATCAAATTAATTTAACCAAAACAGTCCTATCAAAATCAGTAGCCAACTGCAGCCCTAACCAGAAAGTTAACGCTGGTCAAAGCAACTCCAAAATGTCCTCCAAGCAGCTCGGTCAACAACAGATCAATTCGGCCTTCCAAGAGGGTCAAAGTCAATGCAAAACAATTTGATCAAACCAGTCAAAGAAGAAAGAAAACACAGTTGTAAATTCTGCAGTCAAATCTAAAGTCAACCCTAGTCAGACTGTCCCAAACTCCTCGAAAACGGTGCCAATAAATGGGGCCTTTAAAAATTGAATTTATGCCCATAGAGACAAAGTCAACGCTGGTCAAAAATGCCCTGGTCAACGTTTTTCTACTTTCCTGAAATTTTCAGCCAACGAACAAGTCCAAAAATTCGTCCCCCTGTCACACATGAAAAGCAGAGAAGGTTGCCTCCAAGTTGTACGAACCAATCAAGAGAGGAGCGAGAGAGATGTGATAAGATGAGTGACGTCCAAATGATGAGAGAGGCCATTCCTATTTATACACTTCGTTGAGGGTGAGGAAACACATCTATTGGGCTTATAAGCCTACATTTGACTGACACTGACCTTGACAATTTGTGCATGAAAGAGAATAAATTCAGAATTCCATTTCTCCTTGTCAGAATGAGATGATCTTTATATCAAAATTGGACATCTTGAAATTAGGAATCATATGCTAAAATCATCTCCATCATATGAGTTGTCCTAAGGTGGTATTTGGCCCTAGTTTCCAATTTCCACAGTAACCCTATGGAATTTCCTTTATCGGACATTAGCTTTAGGGCTAGCACTACATGGGAAATCCTGATTTTGGATTTGTGGTCCCGCTTCCTGACACTACCTACATTACCCGTTTCCACTTATTTGAGCTCCATTCATCTCTTTTCCCATCCAGGTCCACATCTCTCCACTGGGTCCACACAGGGTTAGCCTCCCCCTCGCCTTGTCCACACCTTGGTCGGGCCTAGAACAATGCCCCAGAGTTTGATCCAACTAGAAAGAACATAAAAAAGCATAATTTGGTGACTGTCAACAAGAAATGTACCATAAAATGCAAAAGATGGTCGAGACAAACAAATTTAGCACATGGGCAAAAGCCAAACATGAGCTCTACCCCTTATCTATGGCCATCACCCTGGTTCCTATGGCCCCCCTCATCATTAAGAACCCATGAATGTCCCAACCCCTGGTGGGTGATGAACTGTCTCACCTTAAGAGGGTATCCACTACTACATATTACACACCATGCTCTCTATCCCCTGGAGCCCTGAGCAATTATGAAGAAAAATCAATCAAAGGTAAAAGGCATATGAAAAAGGGTGGAAAAAAAAGGCTTGGGTAACTCATGTACCACGATTTTCTCCCTCCTACACTCATATACCCAGGTGTGGGCTTCCCTTATTATAGCTACCCTTGCAGCTTGACATGTGGTCTGGATGATTCCCCTGATCCCCACTCCATTCCATTATTATATCATTTGCCACCTACCTCTTAAAGGATGTACCATGGGCATGCCACCCCCTTTAGAGGTTGAAACCACCTAATAGGGTCCTTGATTAGACTCCTATTGAGCTTGGAGACACTTGTATATGCCAAAGTCCACTATGGAAGCGCATGCCACGATGAAGTGCCCCATTGATCCCATGACTTGTAAGCATTATTACTTGATTATTCCAATGATTTGTTGTATTGGAGGGCAAGAGGACGCATTGGATCTTATTTACAATTACATGTGGTCTTCAATTGGGGTTTGGTCTCCCTTTATGGGGTCCTAGCCCTCCAGAGGGCCACATTGGCACTTGTAGGGTGAACGTTGAGAACCATGGGCCTCCACCATAGTAGATATGACTTCATGGATCCACAGCAGCGTTCATTGATTGCTCGTGTTCCATCTCTTAGATTAGGATGATGCACCTAATCCACCATGCCTAGTCGGCTCCACAGTTGTACCATACTCTTTGTAGATGTTCCAATATGCCTCCCGTTGCAGAGGAAGGGCTTATGTCATTACTCCAGCCCTTAAAAATGGTCTACAGACATATTTGATCCATTTGGAGACCCTTGAGGATGTCCTTGTGCCCCCACACCGAGTTGGAACCACCACAGGTTCTTGATTGAAAAACAAGGGGCCAACCCCTTGTCCGCTATGTTTGGAGTCCATTTCTACATCATGGCAACCCTAGGACTTCATCGGGCCTCCTCAAAGGCCCAATGACTCACTTTGTTGATCATTCGACCCTCTTGAGAGGCTTATCTTTACATTATTGAGCTATTTGGTGGGCTTGTCAACAAAAGTTGTGTTATTATGTACATTATTTTATTTTAGGGGCTAAATGAGGGCAAATTAGCTAAATCGAATTCATTAAGAAGTGTATAAATACAAGTGTGATGAATCATTTTGATCATCATCACTTAAATTGGATCATTCTCTCTTGGGAGATTTTCACTATTCTTTTTGGAGGACGAAATTGGATGAATGGATGAATTTTGATGTTTGGATCTCTTCATTTTTGTCTTGGAGCTTTATTATTGACATATAATGATGATTGGATATACTCTTTCTTACATGTAAGTACTCTTTTAATGCTATTTTGTTACTTTCTAATTGTCACATGCACATTGCTAGGGATTTTCGCTATACTAGGTTGAATTTACTATTTTTCTTATGCAAAATTGTGGAAATTTGTCTTTTTATAGTGTTGTATCAGGTCATGGGCCATGTATGAATGAGCGAATGTTCCTAGAGAAATTTTGTTGAAATTTTATCTTGATAAGTCATCATATATTGCATATCGAATTGTAAAGACCTTGAAGTAATTGTCCCATGCCCTAATTGCCATGCGAAATTGTTTTAGAGGCCTCCTTGACTAAGTGAATTCATTCCAAGCATTGAAATATCCTTGACTCCATTTCTCCCAAAGGATTAGGCACTAATCCTCCATAGTTGATCACCTAAAATCATATCTTTCTCACCTTCTCCCTTTCTTTCTAGCCCTAGCCCCATTAGCTGACCAAGGGCATCAAATTTCTCGCGATTCAACAACTCAAAAAATTCAATCTCTTACCCCCTACTGCGTTGTTGTGTCTCCTACAAGCCCTCCAAATTTGAAGCAGTTTTGATGGTGGGATCTTGTGATATTCCAAGCCCTACCGCTAAGATTGATTCTTGCCCTTGGTTTCCCTTGGCTAGTGACCTCACTAGGATCATTGCATCAAAATTAGTGAAAATTTTCCCTTTGATCCCCTTCTCCTCCTCAATTAGGTCAAGAACACCCTTGATTGATCAACTTCGCCTCCTTGACCTAATTCTGGGTCGAGTTGGTCCCATGTGATCCCACAACTTATGATAATTTCACAAAGACCATTTGGAAACCAAATTTTCACAAGGGTTTCTAGGACTAGGTCCCTCCTTTACAAGTCTTATTTGCAAACCCTAGCCCTTGAAATCCCCTTGGCCCTTCTTAGAGAGCTTTACACCTTACTTCTCAAGCAAGTAAGCCATGCAATTGAGTCTCTTGTGAATAGGCCTTAGGGATCACTCTTTATATCTTCATTGATTCATCCATCTAGTGATTCCCTTCATACCAGGTCTCCCCCCATCGATGAAAGTCTGTAAAGAGCAAGGAGCCTTAGCTAAAGTGACAATGGGTTATCACTCCATTGTTGCCCTTGACCAAGTAGTTTCCCTTTTAGAATCCCCTCCTAGGACCCCTGCTAGTTTGAGTGGTAACATTTTGGTGTCATTGTCAGGGACACGAGACGTGTGTTTTGTTCCCCATACCACATTGACATATCATTATTAGCAACTCCATTGGAAAAACAAAGCCCTAGTTCTTCATTGACCTTCAAAGTTAATGCTTGTAGGGTGAAGCAAGCATCTATCAAGCCACTTTAATTCACCTTGGCGACTCCATTTTAATATGAAAAATTATAAAAAATGGTCTATCGTAAAAGAGAGATTAATCTTGGTTCTACATTTGCAAAACTCACTAACCAAGACATTCAAGAACTGCAAAAGAATGTGGATAAATATGCAGAATTTATTAAGGTTTATTGGAAGATATGGATGTGGAACTCATGCTCAGGTTTCGTAGGTCACAACAAGTGCAACTTGACATAGTGAGGTGTGCCTATGAGAGGGATCCTAGTTGTCTCCTTGCCTTTGCTAGCCTAACCTGAGCTTTGAATATTCTGACTAACCTAATCAATGACAAATATTATGACCAGTTGCAAAGTCCCACAAAGGGTAATCAATTGGATGGTCAGGGTGACATTCAAGAAAGCTCAAGTGCGCAGGATCATCGTCAAAATGAGGAATGGAATCAATCTAGAGAAGTTGGAGAGGACATTGGTAATGAACAAAAGGATGAGTAGTCCTTGGGTCCGCATGACGAAAAGGGGGACGATTTTGTGAACACGTGTTAGGGAAGATGAGGCTATGGAAAGTAAAGCTGAGGTTGACCTTACCTTTCTCAAAGGTATCACTCTTGATGACTCTCCTTTTGAGAACCTTGAGGAAGGTGATCCCATGAGCTCCTTAAAAGATGACATTGGAGATTATTTCCACATTGAAAAGGAGAAGTGGGAAATTGTTGTGCCTCAATTTGATTACGCTCACATTTATGATACGAACAAGGAGAATGAGGCTGAGATTGGTTTTCCCTTTCTCTCAAGCATAATTTAGGATGACATTTCCATCGATACCCTTGGGAAGGAGAATTATTATTTTCTCTTGCATGAAGAGGGGCAGTTGGAAGTAATCAATTCTCCTTTTAGGGATAACCCAATCTTTGATGCCAAAAATGAGGAAATCAATAAGGCTCCTACATATCCTCCCTATGATTCTATATTCAAATCACTTGACCCTTTAGATTATGATTTTGGGTAAGAAAAACCTGTTGAATATGACACTTCACCCTCCCCTTTTCCTTTTGTTGAGAAATCTAGGGCATATAGATTAAGTGATTTCTCTTCTATTAGTAATTGCTTGTGAGTGCTTTTTACTTCTTTAGATTAGGGTCTTCTTTTCCGTAGGTTATTAGTGTTCTTCTTCATCAAACAACTACCAATGCATAAACCATAAAGAGACAAGAGACACAGAATATAGGCTATCAGCCAGAGCCAAAACCTCTCACTCTTTGAGAGGAAAACCCAAACAAATTATTCTTCTTATATAGATTCCAATTGACGAATACCAAGACCAAGACCCTTGACCTACTTGCCACTCCAAGACCAAGACCAAGCCACAAAGCTTCATCTTCTTACTTGAGTCAATGATTGTCAAACTATTTGCTTCTTCCTCTTTCTCAGCTTCCCTACAGATCTCAGATTCCTCTCTTGGCTTCTTGAATCAAGCCTGTAATATTTCAGACTTAGCTTCAACTCTTAACTCGGTTATATGTTTTGAATTCCTTCGCTCTAGATGGAGGCTTCTACTATGGTAATACAGCTTGAGTATCACCCTAAGTTTCTATGTGGTTGACCTGTAATAACTCGTCTTCTTCTACAGTCCCTATACCTTACACGTGTGAAGAGTATCCACCCAAAACAAATCAGAAATAACCTTGGTTATGTTCTCCCTTCCTCCGCTTGATGATAGGATGCCTTCTTGATGAACCTCACACTTCCTTTTAGCTTCAGACCTTGACCGAATTGTCTCTGAAATTCTATCTCTGAAATAGGTCTAAGTTGCCCTATTTATAGTTGTTGCCCATGAAAATTGGCCAACATGACATATGGTGAACCGACGTGTCCTTTTATGAAAATATTATTGTCCTTTGAAGCCGACTTGTAGGAGAAGACTTTGCTTGGTCTTGGAGGGCTATTTATACTTATCTAATGGCTCATACAAAATGCAACATGCCCAAGAAAGGTCCTTCATACATTATATTTAATCTATTTGACTTTATGACCAATCCTAAAGGCTCACAATGGAAGCCATCACTAAAAATAAATTCCTTGCTCATGAAACCCATGAGACAAGAATTACAAAAATAATTTTCTTTTTCTTTACATCAATTACATAAATCCACATTTACATATGTCATTATGAAGACCAAACCTAGATACACTTTTCAACGCTCCCTCTTAACTAGGGAGGTATTCATAATGGTACTTGGTCATTCTCAATCTAAAGAATTTCTCATAAGAAGAATTGGATTGGTAACCCATCTGTATGGCATCATATCAACCAACATTGTCACATAGCAAGGCCTTGACTAATAACTCTATCTCTTCACGAGATCTAAGCACAATCCTGGCGAGACCAATGATGTATAGACACCCTCATCATTCTCTCTCTCAAGACATACCCCACCCAGGTTCTCAGGGTGTGTTCCACTAGGACTATTCTTATCTTGGATTCCTAGTCCTCAAAGAATATCGGTCTTCAACGACTACTCTTATCTTGGATGCCCTAATACATCCTCAAAGAGCATCGGATGCCAGATGTTTACTCAATCCTCCATTCTGTCTTCCCAAGTGAAGACAAGAATGATGTGTTTATCTCTCCCTCTTAATTAGGGAGGACATATATATTCCAATAAAGGAATGTTCTCATTCCTACGAAAGGAATGTACCTAAGCTCCCACTTGGCTTAAGGAATTTCCAAGTTTCTTCCAAGTAAGAAACTTGTTTCCAGGCTTCCTCTTAAATAGAGACCTATAGTAGCTCCTCAGGTGGAGATGATGGGACAACCAGCTACATGAAGAACTCCTCCTCACGATGTCATGAACTTCTTTTCGTTATCTAGGAGTCTTCATGTTTTGGACTTCTTCATAGGGCACCGACCATCCATGAGTGAGCAATGTCATCATCAGAAAGTTATCCATCAATCCTTATCTAGCCTTCCTTCATGCCATATTGCTTTCTTCATGCCATGTTTACTTAAGGATCTTTCATCCTACTACATGTGCATCGATGGTGGAAGACATCCATAGATCTTCCATTGGCAACCCTGCATAAACCCATCCAGGTATTTGTTCAAAAATAAAGAATGAACATTAAAATCAACATTACCTTTGTGATGGTCTTTCATCGTGACATCTTTTAGTTTGCATCAGCATCCTGCATACATATCAACACATCTCCCAAGATATATATTGTCTAGGGTCTCTTTCTTTTTCAGACTCCGTCAGAGTCTTTATATCTTCCATGGAGATATCCTAGTCAAACCTTCTTGATCTTTCGAATGTTTATGGCCTTTATCATGGTTGCATATTCCACGACCTCTTCCTTCCTTTCTTCACATATTTCATTCCCAAGAGCTTCCAATCAGAGTTCCTTAATTGTAGTCAACCACCTCATACTTCATATGAGGACATATTATGTTGATTTCATCTAGTGAATGTGTGACCCATTCATCCCTGCATCCCTTTGAGGGAAGAGATCCTTTCTTTGGATCATGCTCTTAAGATAGAGCATTGTTCCATGTTACCAGCAACCATATGATATGGCTTCTACAATATCAAATGTAAGCATCCATACCTCATTTTTCCTTTAGGTCATCTAGACTTCTTGCAATAGCTTCCTTGATTGAAAGAGCTTCAATCCCTTGATCTACTTCACCTTTATGTCATTGTACCATCATCCCATGAATTCCGCAAGTTTGAAATTCTTGATGAGACACTTGCTTCCACTCATGATCGGTGAACCTTTCAATGAAGATTCCATCAGAGAATCTTGAGGATCTAAAGTATCCCCACCAGCAGATGTTTCCATTTGACAAATGTATGATGAACCTTATACTAGATGACCTTGCCACTTGTGTTTTCAATGAGATTCACAATAGTTATATCCTTGACTTCCATAGATTCTAACCGTCTTTCATGCTTCTCTATGATGATGTCCCGAGCTCTTGCTTTCAATGCTTCTATGATGCCTTGATGCATCATTATTTTACTTAGTGAATCATGATAGTCGTATCTTAGAAGACTTAGGAACTTGAAAAGAACTTATGTGAAGAAGACTATCTCAATAGTGGATATCTATTACTTCCTCCTTGTATTTCTTCTTTTCAGCTTCCTCCACTTCCTTGGTGATGTGGGCTCCTTCTCTTCTTCTTTTGTTATTGTCCTTCTTGAGCTTAGGACAATCTCTCTTATAGTGACCATATTCTTGACACCCATAGCATTGTATTTTAGCCATGTTCTTTTCTTTTTTCGAGGACCAAACTTTCCAAATTGTCCCTTTCTTTTTGTCATTGTAGCATAAGCTTGATTTTGCTCACCTGCTCCGACATCAAATTTGGCCTTTAGTCTAGATTCTTCAATCTTGCACAGTGACCATAGATCTTGGAATGGAGTAGCTTCTTTCTTCCCACAAATACTTGAAGTAAAGTTACCCCACTGCTCCGGTAGTGCATTTAATACAACTGTAGTCATTTCTCTATCAGACATGACTTCTCCAAGATCTTGTAGTTGATCCTGGATCTAGATATCCTCATAAAATATGATGTTATTCCATCTTTCATTGACATCTTCAGCTTGTAGAGTTCTTGTCTTAGTGAGATGACTTCTCCAACAGCGCTTATAGAGTACAACTCTACAAGCTTGTCATAGATTTCTTTTGAAGTTTCGAGTTTAGATATATATGGGATGAGGGGATCCTTGATGGATTCTATGAGAATCCTTTGAGCCCTAACTTCCCCTTTCATATACTTGGCAAGAGCTTGAGAATCTTCCTTTCTTGGTTTAGTGATAGAACCTTTGACATGTTCCATAACCTCATTTTCAATGAGATTCAAATCTATCATTTTCTTCCATGCAAGATAGTTTGAAGCCCCAGCCAATTTGTTGCTTTCCTTGCAAAAAGACATTTTGACAAAT
>APFE031608850.1:13189-27021 GCA_000404065.3 Pinus taeda
ATCCCAAGTGACCATGAGCACTTTCCCCCCTTTTGAGTATAGTATCAAGGACAAGCCCCTCATTGACTATTCTTTATCTCCTTGGACACACCCTCAGGGTTTTGATCACTCTATGACCTCCCCTCTCCAATGTGACAATCACGTTGAGCAACCTATCTATTGCACTCCTCCTTTCCCTTACCCTTTGTTCCCCTCTCATCACGACCTTGTAGCATATACAAAGCATAATATTATGAACCATGATTGTGGTAAGAAGTTCTTAAAGGTAATCATTCATTCCACCATTATGTACTTAGAGGGAATGCCTCGCACTTCTAGATTGAGTCATGTTCCTTCTCTTAGGGATTCCTTTTAACTCGCATGGAAACCATATTTTCCCACCTCCCACTCGCATCATCCTCCATATGATTGGGTTTGCATTCACTTTGGGATTTGTTGCATGAGTAATCATATAGGCAGGCATATTTATATTGATTTGACGATATTTTGGTTGCACTGGCTTTATGATTACACTGAATATTATCTTCGTTGTATGCATGTTAAGGTAGGATGCATTGCAGGTTTATTTTCTCATTAGAACTAACATCATATGATATTCTCATGATATATTAGTTGCATTTAGATTAAGTTTTCACTTTAATTTCTTGTTGATTTTTACGGCCTAATACTAAGCACGGGTCATCATAAGACACCACAAAAACATGTTGCCCCGTGTGCTTGGTCTTTGATATGTGCAGGCAACAGTTCTACAGTAACCAAGAGATTGTTGGTATTCTCATGACCTCCCGTTCGAGTAGCTTCGCACACTTTTCTGAGAGCTCATGTCCTAGTTGGAGCTAGATGTTATCCACCACCTGTGGGTAGTGTATATGGGAGAAAAAAAATCTCCCAGATGGTCCTCAGTGGGCAGCCAACAACCCCTTGCAACCCCCAAATAACTCGATGTGCCACTTTCTCCACCCTCTGAGCCAGCCATGTGGTACCTCGACTATCTGTCATGAATGTATGTTTGAAGGTGGGCCTCTCGACCCCAAAGGTATGGCTTTTCATTAGTACAGTTGAGTAGTTTTCCTTACTTACCATGGGCACTTTTGGGCATGAATTGGTGGGGGGATTCGGCAGAAAGAGTGGGTTAGGTTTTGTATTCTTGTCTCCATTGCCCGATTTCGTGGTTACCCCTGTATCCTAGTCTCGTGGGATCTCCTTTACCAACCATTAGCTTTAGGGCTAGCACTACATGGGAAATCTTGATTTTGGTTGTGTGGTCCCGCTTCCCGACATAACCTATATTACCCCTTTCCACTTATTTGAGCCCCATTCATGTCTTTTCCCATCCGGATCCACATGTATCCACTGGGTCCACACAGTGGTTAACCTCCCCCTCCCCTTGTCCACACCTTGGGTCAGGCCTGGAACGATGCCCCAGAGGTTGATGCAGCTAGAAAGAAAATTAAAAAGCATAATTTGGCCACTCGCAACAAGAAATGTACCATAAAATGCAAAAGATGGCCGAGACATACAAATTTAGCACGTCGGCAAAAACCAAACATGAGCTCTACCCCTTACCTATGGCCATCACCCTAATTCCTATGGGGCCCCTCCATCATTAAGGAACCCATGATTGTCCCAACCCCTGATGGGCAATGAACTGTCTCACCTTAAGGGGGTATCCCATGCTACATATTACACGTCATGCTCTCCATCCCCTGGAGCCCTGAGCAGTTATGAAGAAAAATCAATCAAAGGTAAAAGGCATATGAAGAAGGGTGGAAAAACAAAGGTCAGGGTAACTCATGTACCACGATTTTCTCCCTCCAACACTCATATACCCAGGTGTGGGCTTCCCTTATTATAGCTACCCTTGCACCTTGACATATGTAAAAATTCCTAAAACTGGAATCATATTGCAACAACTGGTATTATTCCTTCTAACTGATAAATTAATTAATCAATTTATTACTACGACAACATTGAAATAAACACACTGCAACCTTCACAAATAAAAATGTGGAAATAAAATAGCACTAAAAACTAAGAAAATTCTACCACACACACACAATAAAAATGACACCATTATTTTTGGACAATTGTCCCCGAAAAAACCCAGCATGGGAAAACTAGTGTAGTAGTGAGGGCTTTTATTATTTTGCAATAGTGAAAATCTGAGTACAATCTATGGATGCCCAACTGGCAATCCAAACAGCAAGAAAATCTGGGCAAAATTATTTTAAGGGAATTACCCTTCTTCCACAAGCAATCCCGGCACAACTTCCTTCAGAAACTCGACCTCCTAGACTCTCTGCGTCAACCTCTACGTTGCTTTGTGCAAACCCTATGACATCAAACCTCCAACCTGCCTCTCAAGAATTCGTTATGCCTGTCTCTGCTAAGGAAATCACCTCTCCGACACTCTGGACCCTTTGCCTAGCCTCTGGAACTGAGCACAGATTTCTCTCCAGTAAATTGAATTGCTTCTCTGAAGCAACAACATAGTCCTTTGCGCTGCCTCACTCGAAATAACTTGGCCCTCTTGCTGCTACCTTTCTGGATCTGGAAAACTTCCTCTAGGTCACTGTCCCTGCCCCTCATTATCTTTGTTGCCTCACTGAAGCTCGAACTCTCCGGCAAATGACTGCTACTACTCTGGAAAATCAAATTCTCCAAGTGACTCTGGTGCGTTCTCCATCACCACATCGATCCCTTCTTATATCTTCATGTTGGGACTCCAACGGCCAAGATTAAATCTTAATCGATGGCTCAGATTATTTATGGATCAATCCGTGTGAGTTTCTAGAGAATTCTCACCTTGACTTAATTAATTCTGATTAATTAACCAGTTTTCCTAATTTTAGTAGGTGGAATTTTCAGAAACGATTTTCGGGTTTCAGAGATCTCAGGTATTCTAGCCTCTCCACCAAATTTCATGGCTAAACACATTCGATGCTACAAAAACTAACACTCCCTCTTAGCGAGGAATGTGTTCTGGTGCTGCACATCCTGCCACAACACCCTATCTCTGTATCACCTCTTGTCATACTGCCAATGCCTAACCACTGTGACTGCCTACAACTACCCACCAACCACTGCGCAATTCTGATGTTGCATCTGTGTTGCTGCTGAAACTACCATACTGTTGCCAACACTGCATTTGCACTGCAACTATCTCTCATATGTTGTTGTTGCTGATACTGCAACAACTGCAACTGAGAAGCATCCAAAATACTAAATCAACTATGTTCAGTAAGATGCATTTGTCTCCCGAGTCCTAATTGCTACTAGTCTTTGCATTGTCTCTGAATAATCTATGATGTTGTTGACTCTGCACTGCACTCTCCAGTATCTGACTGCAACTAGTCTGCAACTGTCACTCTGAAATTTTGAATGCATCAACTGCCACTGATCCATCCTGCTACTGAATACTGTGGGCCCCGTAGCAAGGTAATGTTCCATGAGGTGGACTCCTCAAGGAGCCTATCCAAACTCTATAGCTCTTTGGGGCTACAACTTCAAGTCACCCCACCTCACTCCTGGAGGTATGTGGGCCATCATAGCAAAGTCTTCCTCCAACCTGGAGGACAACCCATCTATCTCACCATGTGTTGTTGCCTGGTCTTGCTTCTCTTGCTTTTCCTTCTTTCTGAGAGGACACTGGGTACTGTAGTGGCCAAACTCACCACACCTGAAGCACTTGACCTTCGATAGGTCCTTCTTCTTCTTCTTATTTTGCTCCCCTTGCCCCTGAATGGGACCCTTAGATGTGAGGGCCATGTTCTCCTCCCCCTTCACCACATTTTGTTTGCTGCTACTACTCCAACTGATGGAGCTCTTCAACAGAGCTCGTTTCAATTCCTCCTGTTGCAAATCAGCCCACATTTTGTCCCATCTTGATAGCATATCTCTGCGTAATGTACTCTGGACCAAGACTTACCAATCCTCCGAGACACTGTTGAGTGCCAATCGTACTAGCTCTAAAGGTTGAGGTGTTTCCCAACAACTGAAAAATAGTCTCGGACTTCCTGAATCCTGGTGAGGAAGGGATCTATGCCTTCCGCCTTCTGCATCCTGATGCATCTCAGCTTCTCCTCTAAGAACATCTTTCGTTGCTCGGAAGTACTCTGGTACAAAATGGAGAGAGCATCCCACATCTCTTTGGTCATTCCCTTGGCCACTATATGTGAGACTATATGGTCTCGAACTCCATCCAGGATCAACCGCTTCGCCCGCGTCATCTCCTTCCTATATTGCTTGAGTTTGTATGAATCGTGAGGAACTTCCACTAGATTATCAATGTAGGCTTTCAGGCCATATTCATCTAGAAGGAAGGACATCCTAGCCTTCCAAAGGAAGTAACTGGAAGCTCCATCCAACCTATATTGATCTCTAAGCTCTGCAAAGGCCATCTCTGGAATTGTCCAAAACTCCCTCTTTCTATGTGCTTGACTGTTGCTCTGCTACTTGCACTCCCTCCTAGAATGTGTGGCTCTGCTAGCTGCTACTACCAATCTGCGATTGGAAATTCGAACTTCCAAGACTCGAAGTTCCCTGAGGAACATTTTCCCTTTGTTGTGTGCTTTTCTCTTCCACCCGATGCGGATTTTGCTTCTGCAACCTACAGCAAAACCCTCTGCGTCCAACCAAGAATCTGCTCAGCGAAAATCTGAGTTGCAGTTGCTCCCTCTAACTACTAGAATTAATATCCCAAGGAATATGACTTTTTTGCACTCCTGCAACTGAAAATCGAATTTTTTTGCCCCAGCAATTCAACGTGCTTGTCTGGATATTGCGCTGCCTTTGAGAATTTCGGCCTACGGCTCCCTCTGAGCAGTGAAATTCTTTCCTTCGCTTATAAGCTTCCGGTTGATCACTTACACTTCAATCCCATGTGAAAATTCCTAAAATTGGAATCCTATTGCAACAACTGGTATTATTTCTTCTAACTGATAAATTAATTATTCAGTTTATTGCTACGGCAACATCGAAATAAACACACTGCAACCTTCACAAATAAAACTGCAAAAATAAAATAGCATTGGAAACTAAGAAAATTCTAGCACGCACACAATAAAAATGACACCGTTATTTTTGGACAATTGTCCCCGGAAAAACCCAACTTGGGAAACCCAGTGCTGCAATGAGGGTTTTTATTATTATGCAACAGCGAAGATATGAGTACAATCTATGGATGCCCAACTGGAAATCCAAACAGCAAGAAAATCTGGGCAAAATTATTTGAAGGGAATTACCCTTCTTCCACAAGCAATCCCGACACAATTTCCTTCAGAAAACTCAGCCTCCTAGACCCTTTGTGTCAACCTTTGTGCTACTCTGCACAGACCCTATGACGTCAAGCCTCCAACCTACCTCTGAAAGAGTCATTATGCCTATCTCTGTTGAGGAAATCGCCTCTCTGACACTCTAGACCCTCTGCCCGGCCTCTGGAACTGAGAACAAATTTCTCTCCAGCAAATCGAATTGCTTCTCTAAAGCAACTGCGTAGTCCTCTGCGCTGCCTCACTGGGAATAAATCGACCCTCTTACTGTTGCTTCTCCAGATCTGGAAAACTTCCTTTGAATCACTGCCCCTGCCCCTACCTATCTCTGTTGCCTCATTGAAGCTCGAACTCTCCGGCAACTGACTGCTGCTACTCTGGAAAATCAAATTCTTCAAGTGACTCTAGTGCGTTCTCCATCACCACATTGATCCCTTCTTATATCTTCATGTTGGGACTCCAACGGCCAATATGAAATCTTAATCGATGGCTCATATTATTATGGATCGATCTATGTGATTTTCTAAAGAATTCTCTACTTAACTTAATCATTTTTTATTATTAACCAATTTTCCTAAGTTTAGACTTAGGAAACATTAAAAAATTGGTTAATAATCTAATTAAGTCATTTCTAGGTGGAATTTCCAAAAAGGATTTATGGGTTTTGGAGATCTCATGTATTCTAGCCTCTCCGCCAAATTTCGTGGCTAGAACACATCCAATGCTACAAAAACAAACATGTGGTCTGGACGATTCCCCTGATCCCCACTCCATTCCATTATTATATCATTTGCAGCCTACCTCTTAAAGGATGTACCATGGGCATGCCACCTCATTTAGAGGTTGAAACCACCTAATAGGGTCCTTGGTGAGCCCCCTATTGAGCTTGGAGACACTTGTACATGCCAAAGCCCACTATGGAAGGGCATACCGCCATGAAGTGCCCCATTGATCCCATGACTTGTAAGAATTATTACTTGACCATTCTAATGATTTGTTGTATTGAAGGGCAAGGGGACGCATTGAATATTATGCAGAATTTCAAATGGGTCTTCATTTAGGGTTTGGTCTCCCTATATGGGGTCCTAGCCCTCCAAAGAGCCACATTGGCACTTGTAGGGTGAGCGTTGAGAGCCATGGACCTCCACCATAGCAAATATGACTTCATGGATCCCCAACAGCGTTCATTGAATGCTCGTATTCCACCTTTTAGATGATGATGATGCACCTGGTCCACCATGCCCAGTCGGCTCCACAGTTGCACCATACACTTGGTAGATGTTCCAGGATGCCTCCCACTGCAGAGGGAGAGCTTATGTCATTACTCCAACCCTTACAGATGGTCTACAGGCATAATTGATCAATTTGGAGTTCCACAAGGATGTCCTTGTGCCCCCAAACCCACTTGGGAGCACCATAGGTTCTTGATTGAAAAACAAGGGGCCAACCCCTTGTCCACTATGTTTGGAGTCAATTTCTACATCATGGCACCCCTTGGACTTTATTAATCCTTCTCAAAGGCCCAACGACTCACTTTTTTTTATCATTTGACCATCTTGAGAGGCTTATCTTTACATTATCCAGCTATTTGGTGGGCTGCTCACCAAAAGTTTTGTTATTATGTACATTATTTTATTTTAGGGGCTAAATTAGGCCAAATTAGCTAAATCGAATTCATTAGGAAGTGTATAAATACAAGTGTGATGAATCATTTTGATCATCATCACTTGGATTGGATCATTCTGCCTTGGGAAATTTTCGCTATTCTTTTTGGAGGACGAAATTGGATGAATGGATGAATTTTGATGTTTGGGTCTCTTCATTTTTGTCTTGGAGCTTCACTATTAGCATATAATGATGATTGGATATACTATTTCTTACATGTAAGTAATCTTTTAACGTTATTTTGTTACTTTCTTATTGTCACATGCATGTTGTTGGGGATTTTCGCTATACTAGGCTGAATTTGTTGCTTTTCTTATGCGAAATTGTGGAAATTTGTATTTTTATAGCGTTGCATCATGTCATGGGCCATGTATGAATGAGTGAATGTTCCTAGAGATATTTTGTCGAAATTTTATCTTGATAAGTCATCATATATTGCATATCGAAGTGTAAAGACCTTGAAGCAATTGTCCCATGCCTTAATTGCCATGCGAAATTGTTCCAGAGGCCTCATTGACTAAGTGAATTCATTCCAAGCATTGAAATATCCTTGACTCCATTTCTCCCAAAGGATTAGACATTGATCCTCCATAGGTGATCACCTAAAACTTAAAAGCATATCTTTCTCACCTTCTCTCTTTCTTTCTAGGCCTAGCCCCAATAGGTGACCTAGGGCTCAAATTTCTCACGATTCACCCACTCAAAAAATTCAACCTTTTGCCCTCTACTGCGATGTTGTATCTCCTAGAAGCCCTCCAAATTTGAAGCAATTCCAATGGTGGGATCTTGAGATATTCCAAGCCCTAGCTCCGAGATCGATTCTTACCCTTGGTTTCCCTTGGCTAGTGACCTCATTGGGATCATTACAACAAAATTAGTGAAAATTTTCCCTTTGATCCTCTTCTACCCCTCAATTAGGTCAAGAACACCCTTGATTGATCAACTCCACCCCCTTGACCTAATTTTTTGGGTCCACTTGGTCCCGTGTGGTCCCACAACTTACTTAAGATAATTTCACAAAGACCATTTGGAAACCAAGTTTTCACAAGGGTTTCTACAACTAGGTCCTTCCTTTACAAGTCTTATTTGCAAACCCTAGCCCTTGAAATCCCCTTGGCCCTTCTTAGAGAGCCTTACACCTTGCTTCTCAAGCGAGTAAACGATACAATTGAGTCTCTCTTGTGAATAGGCCTTAGGGATCACTCTTTATCTCTTCATTGATTCATCCATCTAGTGATTCCCTTCATAACGGGTCTCCCCCCATCGATGAAAGTCCTTAAAGAGCAGGGAGCCTTAGCTGAGGTGACAGTGGGCTATCACTCGATTGTTGCGCCCAGTAGTTGTGAAAATTTCATCTATCACATCAACTAGAAATTATTTTCCTAATTGTTAATTTATTTACAATTTATTTGTAGTTTTCTACAGAAAATACCAAATAATTCACACTATGATTTTCACAAACAAATACTGCGGAAGTAAAAATTAACATTGGAATGTAAGAAAATCTAGCGCGCACACATAAAAAATGACTCCGTTATTTTTGGACAATTGTCCCCAAAAAACCCAAACTCAGAATAACCGGTGCAGTAGTTGAGGGTTTTTATTATTATGCAGCAATTAAATTTGAGTACAATCTATGGATGCCCAACTGGCAATCCAAAAAGCAAGTAGATCTAGCCAAAATTAATTAAGGGAATTACTCTTCTTCCACAAGCAAACCCGACACAACTTTCCTTCAGAAACTCGTTGCATCAGCTTCTACGCAGTGCATGTGCAGACCCTTGGACATCTAGCCGGACCTGCCTCTAATGAAGTCGTTATGCCTGTCTCTGCTGAGGACACTGATTCTCCGACCCTCTGGAAGACTTTCCGGACCTTTGGAAGTTGAATCGAATTTTCCTCCAGCCAAATCGAATTGCTCTTCTGAAACAACTATGCAATCCTTTGCGCCGCCTCACTAGGAATAACTCAGCGTCTTGCTGCTGCCTCCCCCAATCTGGAAAACTTCCTCCGGATCACTATCTCTACCCCACTGTCTCTACTTCCTTACTAAAGCTTGAACTCTCTAGCAACTGATTGCTGCTACTCTGGAAAATCGAATTCTCCAAGTGTCTCTGGTGTATTCTCCAAGTGCTCATCGACTTCTTTTTATAATCCTCTGTTGGAGCACCAATGACCAAGATTAAAACTTAATCAAGGGCGAGGATCATCTTGAAGTCGATTCATGTGAGTTTTTAAACTATTCTCACTTTGACTTAATTAATTATGATTAATTAACCAGTTTTACTATGTTTAGACTTAGGAAACATTAAAAATTAGGAATTAATTCTCCTGTCTCTGACACAGTCGTTCTGCCTGTCTTTGCTGAGGACACTGATTCTCTGACCCTTTGGAAGACTTTTCGGGCCTCTGGAAGCTTAATCGAATTTTCCTCCAGCCAAATCTAATTGCTCTTCTGAAGCAACTGCACAGTCCATTGTGTTGCCTCAATAAGAATAACTCAGCCTCTTGCTGTTGTCTCTCCCAACCTGGAAAACTTCCTTTGGATCACTGTCTTTGCCCCTCACTGTCTCTGCTACCTCACTGAAGCTTGAACTCTTTGGCAATCGATTGCTGCTACTCTGGAAAATCAAATTCTCCAAGTGTCTCTGGTGTATTCTCCAAGTGCTCATCGACTTCGTATAATCCTTTGTTGGAGCACCAACGACCAAGATTAAAACTTAATCAAGGGCTATGATCATCTTGAAGTCTATCCGTGTGAGTTTTTAGACTATTCTCACTTTGACTTAATTAATTCTAATTAATTAACCAGTTTTCCTATGTTTAGACTTAGGAAACATTAAAAATTAGGTTAATAATCAAATTAAGTCATCTCTAGGTGGAATTTCCATAAACGATTTTTGGGTTTTGGAGATCTCATGTATTCTAGCCTCTCCACCAAATTTTGTGGCTAGAACACATCTGATGCTCCAAAAACTAACAATAGTTGCCCTTTTAGGATCCCCTTCTAGGATCCCTATTAGTTTGAGAGGTAACATGCTCCAAGAGTGGAAGGCTAAGTCAACAAGCAAGGAATGAGGTGTGAAAGGCCTTCAAAGTGCAACATTCACCTTCAAAAGTGCAACATTCCCCTCCAAATGCGGAATGACCCCCATTGTCCTCCTCCAAAGGTGAAAATGGCTAGTAGAAGAGTTCTGCAACGGGTTGGCCATCAAATCAAGTGAAAAGGTGTCTCAAAATGCATGAAAGAGGAGAGTTCTCAAGGATGTGAGATGTGGCATGTGTGTAGAAAGCTCGTGCATATAAAAATGGCTCAAAATTGCCTTGGATGATATGACCAGTGCCTCAAGACCTATGAAATTGCCTCGTGAACTGTGAAGTTGCATAAGCAATTGTAGAACCATCTCCAAGGGTACATGGCCAAATTGTGGCAAATACATAAGAGTGGGGTCCATGCTTAGACATAGGATAAGCATGTTGCAATAGGTATGACAATATTTACAACATGAGAAACACTTCTACATAGCTATAAAATGGTTTAGAGGTACTCTCAATCATGCATCCTGGTAGATCCATCCCAAGATCATCACATACCTACCCAGGCCATAAATGACCAAGATGGTGACAAATTAAAGCCACAAAAGGGTAGTCGAACAAAGCCATAAGAACAAGGAGTATTTTGAAATGGGGACTAAAAGGATGAGCCATGACCAACCATCAAGGTTTTAGAGATACCATCTAGACAATACAACACTTTTACATAAATCATTTAAGCATGGCCCAATACAATACATGAATACAAAGTGGTCATGTTACCCACTACCTATGGATAGTATGCATAGGAGAAATTTTTCTCTCAGATGATCTTCAACTGCCAGCTAGCAGCCCCTTGCAGCCACCAAATGGCTCAATGTGCCCCTATCTCTACCACCTGAGCCAGCGATGTGGTCCCTCGCCCATCTCTTATGATCGTATATTTGAAGGTGGGCCTCTTGACCCTGAAGGTATGGCTTTTCATTGGTATACTTGAGTAATTTTTCCTACTTATCATGGACACTTTTGGGCATGGATTGGCAGGGGAATTTGGCGGAAAGAGTGGGTTAGGTTTGTACTCTTGTCTCCTCCACCTGATTTGGTGGTTAGCCTTGTATCCTAGTCCTGTGGGATCTCCTTTACTGGCTATTAGCTTTAGGGTTGGCACTACATGGGAGATCCTGATTTTGATTGCGTGGTCTCGTTTCCCGACACCATATACATCACTCCCCTTCGCTCATTTTAACCTCATCATCACTTTAACCATCTGGGTCCACATAGGTTAGCCTCCCCCTCCCCTAGCCCACACTTTTGGTCAGGCTTGGAACGATGCCCGAAGGTTGATGCAACTAAAAAGAAAGGAAAAAGAATAATTTGGCCACTTACAATAGGAAATGTACCACAAAATGCAAAATATGGTTAGGACATACAAATTTAGCACGTGGGCAAAATCCAAACATGAGCTCTACCCCTGATTTCATGGACATCACCCTGGTTCCTATGTGCCCTAGATGAGCCCCCTCCACATTAAGGAACCCATGATTGTCCCAACCCCCTGTGGGCAATGAGTTGCCCTCCCTTAAAAGGGGGTATATACTACTATATTCTCCACATCATGCTCTCATCCCCTGGACCCCTAAGCAGTTACAATGAAAAATCAATCAAAGGCAAAAGGCATACGAAAAAGGGTGCAAAAACAAAAGTCAGGGTAACTCATGTACCACAATTTGCTCCCTCCTACACTCATATAACCAGGTGTGGGCTTCCTTCATCATAGTTACCCTTGTACCATGACATGTGGCTAGGAGTCTTCCCCTAATCCCCACTCTGACTCATCACTATATCACGTGCCACCTACCCATTGATGGATGTACCATGGACATGTCACCCCTTTTAAAGGCTAAAACCACCTAATAGGGTCCTTGGTTAACCCCCTTATTGAGCTTGGAGACTTCTGTACACGCCAAATCCCACTATGGAAGGGCATGCCACCATGAATTGCCCACTTGATTCCATGATTTGTAAGCTCTTTTACTTGATTACTCTAATGATTGGTTGTATCGGAGGGGAAAGGGAGGAGCCCGATTTCACACACACAATAGGTAGGCATTGAACCTGACTGAACACCGAAGGGCCCTACTTTTTCATAGGGACGGAGTCACTCATATGGTGAGGGATTTGACGAAAACTAACTAATAGGTGCGATGAGTCACGGAGCTGCTGCATCCCTGTTCAATCGGTAGCTTCTTCTCCATTTGCCCCTTCTCCGATTATTTCTTCGCTAGTCTCTTTTGTGGTTATTTTCTAACCAAATATGTATGTATGTAAATATGTATTTATGTATTTATTTGGTTCTTATTGGCAGGTGTTGGTTGGTTCGAATTCCCCCTCCCATGGATGCGCGCTACCATGTGAGTGAGTGTGTTCCAATAACCAGGTTCCCGAGCCAGCGATTTCACCTCTCCCTTTTACCGCCCGGTAGTTCGAAGGATCAAAGATGGATGGCTGGAAGGTGATAGGGGTAGCCCCTATATCTATTTGGGCAGCACCACCTAACTGGCTATCTATCTCTCTTGTCGTTCGTTATTCTCTTAGAAAACCTTCTTCATGCATGATGGTTGTGCTCGAGAAATGGGGGCGCGTAACGAAAGGAAGAATCTCTAGTGTCACTTGCATGTGATATTCTTTCTCTCGCTTTATCAGGCCATATGGACAATGAATATTTTCCCCCATGGATCTTATGTAGGATTGTAGGTGGGTCTCCATTTTGGGGTTTGGTCTCCCTATACGAGGTCCAAGCCCTCCAAAGGGCCACATTGGCATTGCAGGGTGAGAGTTGAGAGCCATGGGCCTCAACCATAGTAGAGAATACTTCATGGATCCCCAATACCATTCAGGAATTGCTCATGTTCCACCTTTTGGATGAGAATGATACACCTAGATCACCATGCCAGCCAGCTCCACACATGTACCACACACTTGGAAGATGTTCCAAGGTCCAGATGAGGATGTGTCTCACTACAGGAGACAAAGGAGGGCTTATGTCATCATCCTAGCCCTTACAGATGGTTTACAAGCATTATCGATCCACTTGGAGACCCATGAGAATGTCATTGTGCCCCCACACCCACTAAGGAGCACCACATATGATTTGCTTGGATATCAAGGGGCCAACCCCTTGTCCACTATGTTTGGAGCCTTTTCTCTTAACTTGGCACATTTGGACTCGATTACGCCTCCTCAATGGCCCAATGGCTCGTCATATTCATTATTTTTCCTTCTTGAGAGGCTATTTTTTGTATTGTTGAGCTATCACAATGGGCTTGTCACCAAGTCATGTCATTATTATTATATTATTTTATTATTTGGGGCTAAATTAGGCCAATTAGGCAAATCGAATCCCCTTTAGAGTTGTATAAATATGAGAGAGGCTCATTCTAACCTCTCATCATCACTTGGATTGGATTAGTATATCTCAAGAGATCTTTGCAATTTTTGTTGGGTGAACTTTTTAGAGTTTCTTGATGCACTATGATGTTTGGATTTTCGCTATTGTCTTTGGAGCTTCTTTCTAATGCGAAATTGATGAATGGATATACTCTCTCTCTCTCTCTCATGTAAGTCAAAATTTTGATGTTATTTTTGTTATCTTACTTGTCAAATGCATATATCTTGTTATCATTATTCTTGTATGGGTTAATTGTTAGGGTCCCACCCTAACCCCCTTATCTATGTAATGGGACCACGTCATAGTCAAGAGTCAATAAAGCCCATATTAATAATTGTAAGTGGTTAATCCGCAATTAATATCGGAACCACAGTTAGTTGCAAATGGGTCGTAGTATTAGATAGATGGTATTAGTA